>OX578141.1:33703507-33966372 GCA_951213105.1 Amaurobius ferox | reverse complement strand
AATGGTTTTTTATTTTTTTCTTTACGAATGGCAACACTGGTCTCTTCTATCAGTGTACCCTGTATTGACTCGATTGTACATACGCTGTGCTTTTTCCAGGTATTCATTTTTCTTTTTTATTCCTTCTTTATGTATGTCGTCCAAGTAGAAATAGTTTATAGATTTAATCTATCTATTTCTTCAGAAACATACATTTTTGTGTTTGCTTCTACAAAAAACTTGGACATGATTAGATTTTTGTAGAGGTTAACAATTCATGATTTAGGCTTAGAGCCTCGTCCACGTGTAATGCGTTTGTGCTTGATTTCGTTTGTTATACTTATTTCGATTCCATACCTTTATATTTTTCATTGACTTGTTGATTCGATATTTATTTTATTTATTTTTTTCCCATTTGCTTGAGGATTAGTTGATTTTTACTTTTGTTTTGTAAGCCTGTTAGATAGTTGAATTTAGCTTAAGTTTTTCTTTTTTTGTTTCCATACCTTTTAATTTGGTTGATTTTCTGTAACTTGATAGCTTGTGTTTTGTATTTTTTATCCATTTGATTGATGATTTGCTGTATTATATTTTATTCTGTGGGTGTTTTTTAAAAAAGTTAGGTTTATCGTGTTACATCTATATATATATATATATTTATATGTATATATATATATATATTTATATATATATATATATATATATATATATATATATATATATATATATATATATATATATACTAAGCTCAAATTTCAAATTAGGACTGTCAAATATTCTGTGTAATATTTTTATTAATTGCATTTTCTTGTTTCAAAAATATACTAGCTAGATGAAAGGTTTTGACATTTTTATTGCTAAGTATAACTCATATTGGCGAATGCAAAATAAATGCTTTTTTTATGTGTATTTATTTATAATTTTAACTCCTTATTATATTTACATTCTCCAAGATGAAATAATACTTTGAGGCAATCCAAAGCTAAAAAACGGTTACCCACTACTGGTTTAGACGATAAGAATATAGCAATTCCCCTACAGACGTTTTTCAATGAACTCCATTTAGTTCGATTTACAGTGTTTGGAAATTTTAAATAGAAATGTTTCATTTTGCATTTTCTCAAGTGTTGATTTTGATTCTTAGAGTCTTGTGATGACTATTTTATAATGTATAACGAAACTGGATTTATTCTCTGTGAATTTATTATGCTGTATGATTTTGGTTTTGCCTGTCCAGATTTTAATTTGGAATTCGTAAAAATTATAGAGTGTAGCATTAAACAAAAAATTATACAACTTAAAATTATACCACATAGTCACAGAGAGTACATCTAGCCTCATTTATGAGTCACGATAATGGATTTATTTTCTGCGATTATTCAGTATGAATTTTGCTTTTACCCATTCCATATTTCAATTGGTAAATATTGTGATTTCGGCATGTTCATGTAAGTGAATTACAATGTGAACATTAGTAAATAAATGAAGTAAAATACATAAATACAAATTCATTACTAACTAGCATATCATGAGATAGTAAATTAAAAAGTAATTTTATTGCAACTTGTGTATTTTTGTGTATTTTTGAAGTGTGTGTATAACAGTGTTTCTGAGACGATGTATTTCTCTCTTAGGATAGCGGTCCCAATGTGGTAGTGGAACAAAGTAATGATGTCCTCCAAGAACTTAGCCAGAATGATTTACATGGTTTGGCACCCGAAACTGAGGAAGAAGAGATACTTCGAAACATCTCTGATCCCTCATTTGAGCTTGAGAGTATATTCGCAGTCATTTCAAACGGGGATGCAAATGCGAAAGCTAATGCGAACCCCGAAGAAGAAAATGAAACTATCATTCTCTCAGTTGAGCAATTCCAGCAACAACTGGAAGAGTTTGGACAACAGTCAGACCCACAGCAAACGCCGCAGCAAAAGGAAGACTGCATGTCTGTTGTCTCATCGTCTTCGTACAACATGGCAGACTCTTCCTGTTTGTATGGTGACGGTATCAGTAATATGGCCATCTCCAATCCTCTTTTGCATCAGAGACTGACGTCTTCGCTATCACCTTCTCTGAACTCCAATACTACCCAGGGACCAGGACAAAGTCTGTTGACAAATGGACTCGCCTCCAATTCTTCGATAGCGACTTCCTCGTCTACTTCCAGCATAGCATCTTCCACGCCATCTTCTACAGTAGTTATGCCATCTTCAAGTTCCGAAAACAACATGATAAAAGAAGAAGTCGGCATCCGTAAGTACCATATGTTGTTCTCAATTTAATCATTTCTAAATTCAAGTCCTGCAACATAACCGCTAGATCGCTACATATTTTTTTTTTATTATTATTTTCATTAATTCCAACAAGAATGCTTTTGAAACCACTAAATTTTAAGCAAGTGTCCATTAGTTATATATATATTATAGGTACAAAAACCCATAAATTTAGGGATACGTACTAGGAAATAGGTGAATTTATGCCTCATCCCAGTCAGTTCATTTAAAGGGCAGATAGTAAGTACATAAAATGGTTCAAATTTTAAATTTTTAAGTTTTGGTTTTGAAATTAAAAACTAGTTCAAAATAAGACTATTGTAAAAATATATATTTTCTATAGGTTTAAAAATATTTTCTTATACAGGTTTAAAAATATATAAACACCCCAAACACGTCATGCTCTAAACATTGTGATTATTGCAAATAAACATAGTCTATTGCATTTTCTCAAATTATGTTTTTTTCATGTTTAGGTACACTTTTTATAAAAAGTATTTAAGGTAGAAAGTTAAAATTTTTCGCACATTTGTGTAACAAACTTGTTTTATTAAAAAAAAAAAAACCTAAAAGTATAGATACAAGTACGAAAAATATTTAAAATAACAAAAATGTGTTCTAAATATTTCAATGATTTTGGGATCAATTCACTAAGATAATTCTAAATTTCTTTTTGTCCAAAATGTAAAATGCTTCTATTGTTATTATTATTATATAACATACTTTTAGCCAACACAATAAATTTGAAGCAGTTAGGTTTAATATTTATTTAGAAAAGTGTACTAAACTAACATACTATCAAAAGTGATTAAACGGCAGTTAGTAACAACAAAACTGTTTTAATTAATTAAATTATACATGTAATCCTCATTTTTATTTTATATATATATTAGCTTAAGTATGTGCATTTCAAAAGAAAAATTATATCAGTATAATATGACATTGAACTGACTGAGTGAGGGTGATGTATCAAAATTATCGAGTCATTCCACTATAAAGTCTTGATTTTGGTTCAGCTTCGAAACCAGGGACAAAAATCTAAAATTTCAAAATATCAGGTTAGGGGTGATGATACAAAGGAATAATAATAAAAAAACGCTTTGCTTAATTATCAGACACAACCACTGCAGCTAGAATCTTAGTTTTGATCTCATTCGATCGATTTCAGCTTCTAGTCAACGAAAAAAAATCTAATATTTTAAAAATTCGAATGAGTGGTGACGATGCAAAATAATAATTAAAAACTTCAAAACCACTTTTCAAAATGATCGTACACTTCCACTCGAGTCAGAATCTCTGGTTAGGTCTCATTTCATTCGTCTCAACTTCCAGATCATCGAAAATGTCAAAATTTCGAATTTGAAGTGATGACACAAAGGGATTTTCAAAACACCTACACCACTTTGCCGCTCAAAGATGCATGACATTCATTCTTATCTTATGCTTAATGAAGCGGTTTTTGATATTCAGAACATTTTTTTTTACATAAAAATTAATATAAGTGTATAGTAATCACATTAATGACCACTATCCGTTGAGAACGTGCAAAGCACAGTTGAAATGGCTTATAACTAATATGATTATATTTAACTTAAATATAAAATGCTAAATTTTGTACAAAAATTGCTTCATTTTACCTTACCTCCCGATATGTGTTATCTGCCCAAAGCCTAAATCTACTGTGCCTTACCAAGATGGAAATTTAAAAAAAATAAATAAATAAATATATGAAACGCAGTTGAGGAACTTTAATTTATCAAATACTGAAATGTTGAGGATTCGAAGTTAAAAATAGGTTCTAAAATATCTATAATAAAAATAATAATTTTGTATGAACGAGCTGTTGATTTGTAACATTTACAGAAAGAAAATGAACTCATCTTTTTTAAGTTTCTAAAAGAAACTTAAGGCAAAAGAAAAGAACGTTCACTGACATGACATCCAATATTCCATGGGTTAATATCAAATTAAAAGTACAGTGTACAGTAAACACTCCGCTAATTTTATCACTATTATAATTTATCCCTCTGTCTAATTTAATCCCTTTCATAAGAACTCCAAATCTGTATATTTCTTTTTTAACATCATTAAAATTGGACCACTTGTAAATTAATCGAAAGGTATAGAAATGTTCAGCGATTATATACTTAGTACAATTAATAACTTAAAATATTTAAACTTGGTACAATTTACAGGAATTCGTTGAATATTTGCCACTAAATGGCTTCTAATTTTTTTATCTGCAAGTGACGTCCTGTATTACATTTTTATTGTAGTCAACAAGCTACATATTTTTTATAAGCATGATTCTAAACGAGCTTTCTGAAAAGCATTAAAAAAAAAACGAATGAGGAATCAAATGAAACGCTGGTTAAGTAATTAATCATCTATAAGACTATCAGTGATATTTAATTTTACATGTTCTTAACAAACGTTAATGAAATCCTAGTTTTAGTGGCATTAGACAGCTTTATTAGATCCCATAAAAAGAAATATTTGTTTACCTTTGAAAATTCTTACCAGTTGATAGTTACGCCTATCAAGGTATAACGCAACCAGCTTAAATTCTCAAAATCCTAAATAAAAAGATTAAACTCAGATGAAATATGATATTGACGCACCTTGTGCGTCTGGTCCGTGCAAAATTTCACCCATCATCACATTCCAATTAGAAGGCTATTGTTTAAAAAATGATTACGTCATTTGATGGATCGGATTTAGTAAACTGGCTATAAATTCTGCATTAAAGAGAAAATCCTTTTAAAGCCAATTTAGAAACAAGTGGGCAATCTATACTTTATATTGATATCGCGTTGATTTAAATACAAAAATAGTAGAGAAAAATGACAGTAATAACAAATTTGCAGATTGCAACGCATTTTCAATCCAAACTGTATAACCATAATAAATTAGTTGATAAATTACAAGAAAACAATTTCATATGCTGCGCAATATAAAAAATATAGGATATAAAAATATGTATAAAAAATATGGGATATATTTTGAAAATTGGGAAACCTGGGATAAGGAGGATATTATATAAATTATTGTGACGTCCGTCTTTCGATATTTACTATAGATTTTTAGCAAAACAAGCTTAAGCGCTTTGACTGTCAATTGTCAAATAACTTTCGCATGAAAAATAAATAGTGATTCCGTATAAAGTAAAATGTAATACACTTTATATCCATGGTTCGATTTCCTCCGCTGCCAAAACTGCCGCCATGTTCACGCGTAGTACGATCACGTTAAACATGTGGGTCCGTAAGCCCTTCCGAGGGGATGGTGGTAGGGGGACGAGGGTACGGTCCCTGTGGATGCCTCCCCCACTGGGTTCCGGTCTAAATTGGGTGGCTCTTCCCGGCCGTCTAAACAGTTACGTTACACCTTTCTGGGTCTCAACAACACAAAATGCATTGCGTACTTATCAGTAAATGAAACTTACGAGAAAAGTCTTTCAAGCCGAACTCTTCAATTTTAATAAGGCATTTACAATAAACAAATTAGACCATTATGAAAAAATATGCCTGTTAAATCCCAACAGCACTGAAGAAAATGTAATAAAAAGCTGTTTTTTCACAATGTTACTTCACAATGCTTTTTCACAATGTTTTTTCACAATGTTCATAAGTTTCATTTTAATACTGCACAAATTTCCCGCTACTGCCCGTTAAAAAAGTAAACCTAGTCAAAAGTGGTGTTAATACAACGAGACATGATATTTATAACCCTGGACCCGTACAAAAACTATATGCATAACACTGAAAATAAGATTTTATTTTTCAAAATTATCATTAAAAATTTCCTAGTAACTATATTATTTACAAATGTATATTGTAACTATATATTGCTTTGTTGTAAGTACATGTTTATCTCGAAAATGGAAAAGATTGTAATTCATTATTATTATATATTTAAAATTTTTCAAATTATCGTGACTAGTGAAATTTTTCTAGATCCGCCTCTATTTATCTACAATCTTTGTCGTCCAATGACGAGATATAGTTGATTTCAATCAAGAAATTAACTGGATTGTGACTGAACTCGACCCTCTCATACCGGAGTCCATTTTTAGTAGCTTTTTTTATCAAATTTTGCAAGAAATATTTTGAGAAATTGGTATCATGGATCCAAATGACTACAATTATAGAGTTCTGATGATGTACCCCCCCCCCGAGGGGAGTAACTTGCCTCTCCAGGGGGGGGGGGGCTAATGACGTTACGAACAAAAAAAAATTATCTCGGCTATTTTTCACAATAATGATTGAAACTATTAAGTCTTGTGATCCATGAGCCATAAATAAATCCTTTTATGCATAATTATGTCAAATTGTGTTAAAAAAATATAGAACTTCGAAGATTTTGTTTACATTTAAAGAAATTCTATCTTGTTCTAGATTTCTTGATAACAAAGCCGGATATAAAGTTTCGTGAAAATCCATTAATATTTGTGGCTGCTATCGTGTACACAAGAAATCGACCACAGACATCACTCCAAAAATAGTCTAAACGTGTTCAGGAAGTCTTAAAACATATATTGGCATCAAAGTCGAAAATTTTCATGAAAACAATATTTTCTCAATACTATGTAAAAGTTCCATACAAATCGAGATAGCTTAACACAAAAATATTTCAGGTTTTCGTACTCCAAACAAATGCATTTTAGTCAACAGCTTTCAGAGGCCGTCGCACCATTTTTCTTTAAAAAAACTCTTTTGAGCTGTTATTATTTCTATTATTTAGATTCAACAAGTAGTCGCGACCCCTATTATAATGCTTCCCCAGTGGCGCCAGAATAATAACTTTTCTGCCGGAAGTGAAGATTTGTGCCTCAGCCGCACCAGATTATATTCAAAAAGGCTCTCAGTTAAAATACGGATTTAAATTGGGTCACTCTGCGAGGATTTAAAAAAATCAAAGACAATATTTTGCGCCCTTTTTATCCAACTGGCCACGCTTTTAAGTTCCATCTCAATTTCTTAGAAATCATTTATTTCAAACGGCCTTGCAAATACTATATATTTTGCGCAGTTACATAAAAAACACTTTTATATATCCGTTATTTGTAGTCATTAGAAGAATTTCATCAAGCAAAATTGATTTATTGGAAATTATATTGAAAAGACCCACACATAAAACTCAATTAGCCTATTGAATATCTGAGGACATATCTTACAGCTGATCAGAATGAGTCATTAATTCGGTTCAAAAGTTTATTACAAACGGACAATACTAGATAATGGTTTATAGAGTATTAGACGTATTTAATCTTTTATTAATGTTTAATCTTTTATTAGAAATCGGTCCGAATTATGATTCGAATATGGATCTCCAGGTTGCATCCAGATGCTACCAGCTGCACTACTCCGGTCATGTAATGAATTACCTTGAATTTCCGTACATTCTCCCCCTGTGAAACCGGACAAGATAGAGGGGGGGGGGGGCAACACTATGTCCTCCGACTAATACCAAAACATATTTTAGCTTAGGCACCAATTGTAAAAGCATTTAGACTTATTATTGCATTAAACACGCCAGGAACCGGGAATCGAACTCAAAACTCCTGGATTGCACTTTGCACGCTATGTTACCAACTACACCACTTCGGCCATGTAAGGAATTCTTTTGAATGGCATTGCGGTTTCTACACAGTCGAGTCACATTATTGTGACCACGAGTTAATATCCGATGTAAACGCCGTTTGCAGCGCGGACAGCAGCTAGACGGGCTGGGAGTGACTCAATAAGGTGCTAGAAGGTGTCCACAGGTATGTGGAGCCATGATGACTGCAGTGCACCTGACAGCTGTTGGGGGGTGCGTGGTGGAGAATCCATAGAACGAACAACCCGATCGAGGTGGTTCCACAGATGCTTAATTGAGTTTAAGTCTAGAGAATTAGGGGACTAAGGAAGTACTTTGAAGTTTGCATCGTGCTTCTTCAACCACTCTCGGACAGTTCTCGCTGTGTGGCATGTCGCATTGTCATGCTGGGAGATCCCATCCGCCCCAGGGAAGGCAATGAGCATGTACGTGGTCTGCCAGGATGGCTTCATAACTAATTCAGTTCATAGTGCCTACCACAGGTATGAGTGGACCCAGAGAATGCCACGAAAACATTCTCCACACCATAACGCTGCCCCCACCGCCTTGTGTTCTTTCAGCTATAGTTGATGAGTGTTTGTTATCCGATCTTTCACGCTTTATACGTCCCAACGTCTATCTGTTCGATGAAGCAGAAAACATGACTCATCGGAGAAGGTAGTCTTTTGTCAATCAGCGAAAGTCCAATTCCGATACTGTTGTACAAATGTAAGTCTTTTCTGCCGATGCACTTTCGTTAGCATAGGTGTGAGTTGGTCCACTGTAGCACGGAGATCGGCCCCATGAACCTTCGGATCCGACATTCACCTCTCACATCAAGGGCGCGTGGTGCTCCGTAGTTTCCACATCGCTTATTCGCAATGGTACCATTTCTCCATTGACGATACACTTTAACCACAGCAGCACGTGAACAGTTCGGAAATACTGCCACCCTTGGCCCAAAATCAAATAATCATCTCTTTTTCCAAATATGATAAATCGCTCCTTTTAGCCATAACAGCACCGAGTGATATGTTTTCAGAATGCCTACACCCCATCAAGCCAGCTTACTACACGTACTTTCTTTCATTGGCTACGCGTTGTTGACGTCAAAAGTAGGAGCAAGGAGGAGATCACAATAATGTGACTCGACCTTGTATATCGTTACATACTTTTCGGTATACATTATTGCGCACGTCGACAATATATTATCAATTCATACTCATAACTTGGCTTTGCAGTAAGGCAACAAGATGAAATTAGTATTAAGTAGTTTAACACTTTTGCAATTCTGTATTTTGCATAGAAATGTATAGTGCTTTGGTATTCACTTTATAAATCACTTATATATATATATATATATATATATATATATATATATATATATATATTATATATATATATATTATATATATATATATATATATATATTATATATATATATATTATATATATATATATATATATATATTATATATATATATTTCATGCAAATGATTTTAAATTGATCGCAATGCAATCTTTGTCAAAAAATGGAACAATTATTTGAAACGCCAAAGTTGATTTTTAACCGAACTAAATCTATATTACAATTGTCTAAAGTATTTTTGTCTGTCCAGACCCTCAAGAAGCCCCTAGTGATCTAGAAGACGTAATTTTTGCATACTTATAGAAAAAAAATGTGGATTTTCGAGAAGTGACTCTAGGCCCTCCAGAAGCTAGAGGGCTAAATATTTACACACTCATAGCATTATCTACGGAATATAATCTAACCGAATCGAATTTTCGATTCCCCCACAAGGGATCAGCAAAATTGGCGTTCGAAATGCATTTTCAGGCTCTCAAAAAAAAAAAAAAAAAAAATGTTAACCTAAAGCGCTAAATATTTTTAATTATATTAACATGTATTTTTTCCCTTTTACAAAAATGAGCAAATCATGTAGATTCTAGAAAATAATACTTGAAATAATTAAAAATAATACTTGAAATTTAAGTTTTTAAAACAATTGCTCCGAGATGTCTCGGGGTCGACGTAAGCAATACCTGTAGTAAATTGGTATCACTTGGCATTTCCATTACGCTGAGTATAGACACTGAGTATAGACAATACGCTGAGTATAGACAGACGCACAGGCATTATTTTTATTATTTAAAATAAACAAAGGGTAAAAGAAAGTATGAGTGAGTTCTTTCTTTGTGCTGGAAAACAGCTATTCAGCAAAAAGTACTGCTTTGGTAAACCCTCCTTCACCCTTTAACAGTGGCGTAGGCAGAAGGGCTTGAAGGTCATGTATCTTCCCCACTGACAAAAAATTACCGTACTTCTCTATAGGGTCTATATTGAAAAACGAATTTCAATATGATAACATCCCCCCCCCCCCTCATTTGATCGTAACATGTCTGGGGGTTCGTACCCCCTACCCCCTACCCGACATACACACACCGTCCGAGATCCTAGTTACGTCTATAATAGTCCGGAGGAACAGAGGTGCTTCACGTGCATCCCCTCCCCTCCGACCCTATGAGACCAATTTTTTTATACCTCAGGGCGTGTTAAAATTTTACAGTGAAAGAATCTGGTTATGCTCCCAAAATGGCGCCCATTTTTAAATTTTTGAATTTAAAAGTAAAAAAAATTAAAAATGCTTAATATGCTTACGCGAATAAAATCACCATTTTTAAGCTGCTAAAATGAACCGGTTTTGAATTATTCGCAGTTTTTAATATTTTTTATAAAATATTAGACATGGGACTTTTTCAAAACAAAGTAAACATTTAAATATTTTTATTGTAATTTTACATTAAAAATCGAGTTCAGGATCACCTAAATAGCAATTTCTCAGGTATTCTATTGTTTTTAACACTTTACAACATAGTTGGAAAGTGTTTATAACTGTCTGTCTGTCTGTCTGTCCGTTCGCACGAAAGCTGTCGCAAAAATGACTTTACAAAAATGAAAGTTTAGTATGTCGTTCAGACGGTCTGTGGGACATATGGGAATGTAATGTAAATGAATATCACCCAATTAGCTTTGGATTGAACCCGGGTTGAAAAAATGAAATACATTGAACCCTATGGGACCTAATTTTTCAAACATATTTTAAGCGAATTTAAAATTCACAAATTGTTTCGAAAGTTTTAGGAAATATTCAAATTATCCCATAAAATATATAAAAAAAAATGTCAGGGAAATATATTCGGTAGTTTTTTAAATAAAAATTAAAATCATAATTAAACCCATATTATATGAAGAGATCACGTGACCCACTTCAAAGTAAAATATGGCATCCATCTTGTGTCAAAATCGTGATTTTTAAAGTTCTTTTTAATTTATATTTAGTGTTGTATCCGTCCTAAAACCGCTTTATTGTTGCTTAATTTCTGTGCAGCTATATTCTGAAACAATGCGATTACAATATATTTGAGTTTAAATGCTCATCAAACTTTAATTATTTCTACAACAAAGTGTAATTTTAACGTATGCAGAATGTAAATACATCAAGCTGTAAAATGAGTTTTATAAGAATTGCTGAATTTTGTAATGCAAAATTATTTAGCTCTGGAGTCTGGAATAAATATGATATGAATGAAATATTCATTGGTTTTACATAGAGAAGCAGACGATTTTATAGCACTGACTTTTTTGGTGAAGTTTTAAACATAAAGTACTTTTATCTCCATGGTTATAAGTTTTAAGTAAAATAAATTATTGTAGTATTGTGATGAATGCAAGGAATGGAATAAAAGTGTATGAATGAAATATTTACTGCTTTTACATAGAGAGCCAGGCGCTTTATACAGGGTGTCCCAAAAAGATTGAAACCCGCTTTTATTCTTTATTCTTTACCTGTTGGAGATACGTGGGCAATGTAAATTCCAAAAGTGTTGAAAGTAAGGTAGGAAATAAGGCTACGTTAATGAAATAGTCCTCCCATTAATTTTCAAAAAGTTACACTTTTGAAATTCTTGTACGACCCCCTTAGACAAATTTGGTGAATCAGAAAATTTTTATTTTTAATGCAACAAGATCATTAAAAAAAAAAGCCCGCATATCTGCATCTTTAAAATCAACTGAATTATGATAAAGGAAAAAATCTGACTTATGCCACTTTTCCGTACCATGTGAAAGGCTGTTTCATCAGTGAAAATAGGGATCATAAACAAATTGATGATGGAAATTGTTTAGATCAAGAATACGTTAATATATGTCAAAATTTTTTTATCACAAATGCATCTAAATAAAGCATTACACAGACAGAGATCATATAAAGCAGTGGTACTCGCTACGCTGTTGGGTATCCTATGTATTATCATCCAGTTTTATATTTTCTGTAATATGTCACCAATTTATATTTCTAATTTGATACATGGTCCCCATTCACAATGTTCAATTTTCAATCAAAAATAACTCGCTCGATTTTAATGATACAGATATGCGGTTTTTTTAATGATCTTGTTGCATTAAAAATAAAAAATTTATGATTGACCAAATTTGTCTAAGCGGGGGTCGTATAAAAATTTAAAAAGTGTAACTTTTTGAAAATTAATGGGAGGACTATTTCATTAACGTAGTCTTATTTCCTGCCTTACTTTCAACATTTTTGCAATTTACATTTTACACTTATCTCCAGCAGGTAAAGAATTAAAGCGCGTTTCAATCTTTTTGGGACACCCTGTATTTCGATGACATCATTTGAATAAAGTTCGTTTTTTTCGATAAAGTTTTAAGTTTTCAAATATAATAATTTATTGTAGTACTGTGATAATTTTAAAAATATTACCGCTGCATGTGTCGCATTTTAGAGATGCTTAAATGAAATTGCATTGCAGTTGGAATGTTTTATCATCAATGCTTTATACATGATTGATCTTGTTTAAAATTTGTAAAGTACTTTGTGCCATGGGCGCCCATAGATCGTTTTCCAGGGGTGGGGGCGAACTCAAGGGTAAGACACACAACATCAACTAACGTTATGCCTGTTTTTGTGACCTTGAACGTCCAGGAGGGTGAAAGTGCCCCCCTTGCCTCCTTAATGGGCGCCCATGCTTTGTGAGATTGCGCATTATTCGAAATACCCGTCTTAAATGTTAGCGCTCGATAGGGATCCGTACAAGCCCTTCTCCCACATCCTTGTGAATACATTCTATGTGTGATTTAGAAAGTGTTGATCATATTCCGAGATGTCTTCAGAAATAAAAAAAATGGCTATACTACAAAAATTGACGTTCATTTTGACCGGCCAGCAGCAAAATTAAAGAATTTGATTATTCTTATGTATAGCACGTGAATATTCAATTTATGCATACATTTTTGCAAGAAAATAAATTAGATTTTTAGAATGTTAGAACTATCTGTTTTGAAGAAATTTCTACATTTATAAACATTCACAAAAATATTTAATCCAACGGTATCCTCAAAAGGCACTCCGAATCTCGTCTTTAACGTATACCGAAATGATGATATTCCGATAACTTTTCAGTGATACTATTGCACAAACACTTCTGCAAAAGTCAACCATCGTAAGAATCGTCTAACAATTTTCCTTTATACAAATATATACTATAATAAATATTCACTGTCGCTTGATATAATTAGTAATATTCAATTTTGTTTTTTAATTTGAAAGCACTCAGGTGAAAATGGCCGAATTTTTTTTTTTCCTGAAACATTTAAAAATATATTCAGTGCACTCTAAGGTATACAATAGAATGTTTTCTCAAGCATCCGACAAAATGAGCCATGTGTGGAGACCCTGTCTTTCCGGATTATATTAAGACGATATTCGACGGGCTTTTCAAGTATTCCATCCCATAAACTTTTTCCTAAAAAGTCTATAAATGTATATTTTCGTATAAATGTATAAATGTAATTGGCTACTTTATATTGTTGCATAGGATTATGCATAAAATAATTATGAACGTGACATATTTTAAAATATATATATATATACTCTTTTTTAACACTCTCTAATACAAACAACAGAATGTGTTCCCAAGGATTTGAGAGCAAGCAGAACACGCGTGGAGTCCCCATCTTACCGGCATATATTACGACAGCACAAGAAGCTTTGGAAGGGTCCCATCACATTAACCATCTATCCAAATGTCTATAAATGTAGAATTTCTTCAAAACAGATAGCTCTAGCATTCTCGAATTCGGCTAATTTATGTAATTTATTTTTATTTATTTTATTTATTTATTATTTATTTATTTATTTATTTATTTTTTGCATAAAAATATGTATGAAATAAATATTTACGTGATACATACAAAAATAATCCATTTTTTTAACACTTTATAACATAGTTGGAAAGTGTTTATTACTTTGTTCATTCTGTCTGTCTGTCTGCCCGTTAGCACGATAACTCCCGTAAAAATGACTTTATCAAAATGAAATTTTAGTATGTTGTTCAGACGGTCTATGGAACCTATGGGAATATAAATGAATAATATCACCCAATTAGATTTGGATTGAACTCGGGTTGAATAAATGAAATACATTGAACCCCATGGGACCTAATTTTTCAAACATTTTTTAAGCCAATTTAAAATTCACAAATTGCTTCGAACGTTTTAGGAAATATTCAAATTATCCCATAAAATATATAAAAGAAATTTCAGCAAAATATATTCAGTAAATTTTAAATAAAAATTAAAATAATAATTACACCCTTTATATGAAGAGATCACGTGACCCACTTCAAAATAAGATATGGCATCCATCTTGTCTCAAAATCGTGATTTTTAAAGCTCTTTTTAATTCATATTGAGTATTGTATCCGTCCTAAAACCGCTTTATTTTTGTTTAAATTCTGTGCATCTATATACTGAAACAACGCAATTACAATATATTTGAGTTTAAATGCTCATTCAAATTTGATTATTTCTACAACGAAGACTGTTTTTCACTTATGGATAACGTAAACACCAAAAGATGTAGAATGAATTGTATAAGAATTGCTGCATTTCTTTAACGCAAAATTATTTAGCTCATATAGCTGATATGAATGAAACATTCATTGATTTTAACAGAGAACCAGACGATTTTTTCGAGATGAAGTTAAATTAAGCATAGAGTTAAATTACTTGTACCTCCATGGTTTTAAGTTTTTAAATAAAATAAATTATTATAGTGTTGCGATGAATGAAATGCTGCTTTTATAGAGAGGACAATTTCGATGACGTCATTTGAATAAAGTTCATTTGTTTTCGATGAAGTTTTCAAATATAATAAATTATTGTGGTATTGTGATAATTTAATAAATATTACTGAGGAATGTATCGCATTTTAGAGATGTTTGAACCAGGCAATTTATATTTCAATTCCGTCATTTGAATAAAGTTCATTTTTTTGGATGAAGTTTTAAGTTTTCAAATATAATAAATTAATGTAGTATTGTGATAATTTTAAAAATATTACCGAGGAATGCATCGCATTTTAGAGCTGTTTATATAAAATTGCATTGAAGTTGGAAAGTATTTCATAATCAATGCTATATATATGATTGATCTTTTTTGTTTAAATTTTGCAGCAGGCCTGCCAAAACGAACGCCATTTTTGTAGTATAGCCATTTTTTTTTCTGGGACAGTATTAAAAATGATCCAAACTCTTCAAAACATACAATAGTATGTATTCCCAAGGATCTGATAGAAGGACGTGTACGGATACCTATTGGTCGCTGATATTCAAGACGGCGGTATTTGGAGCGTTTTCGAATAATGAGCGACCGCACAAAGTACTCTGCGAATATTAAAAAGAAAAAAAACATTGAAATATCTGAGGAATTTTTATGTATGTGATCTGTGATTGTCATTTACTCGATTTCTAATTTAAAATTACTATAAAAAATTTGCATACTTACTTTGTTTTGAAAAAGTTCCATATCTAATATTTTATAAAAAAATACTAAAAACTGCGAATAATTCAAAAACGGTTCATTTTAACCGTTTAAAAATAATTTTATTCGCATCTTCGGATCAAAATACAAATAAAATGACTACTCGAGTGAACAAATTAAGCATTTTTAATTCTTTTTTTAATTTAAATTAAAAAAATGTCCCCCATTTTGGCAGCACTACAAGTAATATTTGTTTAACTTTTGAAATACTTTTCTTACTATGCTATTTATAGCACAGATGTTCGGTTATATACGGTTTCTAAAATAAAAACTTCTATCCCATAACGTACTTTTTTTATTTTTACTGTTCAAGAATCGTCATGGTGGACACGAAATTTCAATTTTAATTGAATTAGACATATATTTCAAGTCTCCAGATTTGCCAGTGCTTTGCAAAATAGCTAATTAATAAAAAATGTTTTTAGTATAATTATTTTGAGTTTATTTCAACTGTGCGATGTATTCAAATTGAATTTTGTAAGTTATGCACTTTTTCCGTAATACAATGGCATAAATACATATTCACTATTCCACGGTAAATGATGGCATGACCTTTGATGGATTTTTACTCGAGGGATGCCTTAAAACTATCCCTGTGCCTTGATCCGGTGTATCTGTAAGTCCGAGAGTCCATTCGATGGACAAACAACATCTGGATAGTTTATATTTGAATTAAGTTTAAGTTTGAATTTTCTATTCAAATTTCAGGGAAATATATTCGGTAGTTTTTTAAATAAAAATTAAAATAATAATTAAACCCATATTATATGAAGAGATCACGTGACCCACTTCAAAGTAAAATATGGCATCCATCTTGTGTCAAAATCGCGATTTTTAAAGTTCTTTTTAATTTATATTTAGTGTTGTATCCGTCCTAAAACCGCTTTATTGTTGCTTAATTTCTGTGCAGCTATATTCTGAAACAATGCAATTACAATATATTTGAGTTTAAATGATCATCAAACTTCGATTATTTCTTTGTAATTTTAACGTATGCAGAATGTAAACACATCAAGCTGTAAAATTTGTTGTATAAGAATTGCTGAATTCTGTAATGCAAAATTATTTAACTCTGGAGTCTGGAATAAAGTTGATATGAATGAAATATTCATTGATTTTACATAGAGAAGACAACGATTTTATAGCACTGACTTTTTTGATGAAGTTTTAAACATAGAGTTAAGTACTTTTATCTCCATGGTTATAAGTTTTAAGTAAAATAAATTATTGTAGTATTGTGATGAATGCAAGGAATGGAATAAAAGTGTATGAATGAAATATTTACTGCTTTTACATAGAGAGCCAGGCGATTTATACAGGGTGTCCCAAAAAGATTGAAACCCCGCTTTAATTCTTTACCTGTTGGAGATACGTGGGCAATGTAAATTGCAAAAATGTTGAAAGTAAGGTAGGAAATAAGACTACGTTAATGAAATAGTCCTCCCATATATTTTCGTATAAATGTAATTGGCTAATTTATATTGTTGCATAGGATTATGCATAAAATCATTATGAACGTGACATATTTTAATATATATATATATTATTTTTTAACACTCTCTAATACATACAACAGAATGTGTTCCCAAGGATTTGAGAGCAAGCAAAACACGCATGGAAACCCCATCTTACCGGCATATATTACGACAGCACAAGGGGCTTTGGAAGGGTCCCATTACATTAACTATCTATCCAAATGTCTATAAATGTAGAATTTCTTCAAAACAGATAGCTCTAGCATTCTCGAATTCGGCTAATTTATGTAATTTATTTTTATTTATTCTATTTTATTTATTTATTTTTTATTTATTTATTTATTTATTTTTTGCATAAAAATATGTATGAAATGAATGTTTACGTGATACATACAAGAATAATCTATTTTTTTAACACTTTACAACATAGTTGGAAAGTGTTTATAACTTTGTTCATTCTGTCTGTCAGTCCGTTAGCACGATAACTACCGTAATAATGACTTTATCAAAATTAAATTTTAGTATGTTGTTCAGACGGTCTGTGGGACCTATGGGGATATATATGAATAATATCACCCAATTAGTTTTGGATTGAACCCAGGTTGAATAAATGAAATATATTGAACCCTATGGGACCTAATTTTTCAAACATTTTTTAAGCGAATTTAAAATTCACAAATTGCTTCGAACGTTTTAGGATATATTCAAATTATCCCATAAAATATATAAAAAAAAATTCAGCAAAATATATTCAGTAAATTTTTAAATAAAAATTAAAATAATAATTACACCCTTTATATGAAGAGATTACGTGACCTACTTTAAAATAAGATCTTGTCTCAAAATCGTGATTTTTAAAAATCCTTTTAATTCATATTGAGTGTTGTATCCGTCCTAAAACCGCTTTATTTTTGCTTAAATTCTGTGCATCTACATACTGAAACAACGCAATTACAATATATTTGAGTTTAAATGATCATCCAATTTTGATTATTTTTACAACAAAGCCTAATTTTCACTTATGGATAACGTAAACACCAAAAGATGTAGAATGAATTGTATAAGAATTGATGCATTTCTTTAACGCAAAATTATTTAGCTCATGGAGTCTGCAATATAGCTGATATGAATGAAACATTCATTGATTTTAACAGAGAATCAGTCGATTTTTTCGAGATGAAGTTAAATTAAGCATAGAGTTAAATTACTTGTACCTCCAAGATTTTAAGGTTTTAAATAAAATAAATTATTATAGTATTGTGATGAATGAAAGGATTGGGAAAACGTTTATGAATGAAATGCTGCTTTTATAGAGAGGACGATTTCGATGACGTCATTTGAATAAAGTTCATTTGCTTTCGATGAAGTTTTCAAATATAATAAATTATTGTAGTATTGTGATAATTTTAAAAATATTACCGAGGAATGTATCGCATTTTAGAGATGTTTGAACCAGGCAATTTATATTTCAATTCCGTCATTTGAATAAAGTTCATTTTTTTCGATGAAGTTTTAAGTTTTCAAATATAATAAATTAATGTAGTATTGTGATAATTTTAAAAATATTGCAGAGGAATGTATCGCATGTTAGAGATGTTTATATAAAATTGCATTGAAGTTGGGAAGTATTTCATAATCGATGCTATATGTATGATTGATCTTTTTTGTTTAAATTTTGCAGCAGGCCTGCCAAAACGAACGCCATTTTTGTAGTATAGCCATTTTTTTTTTTCTGGGACAGTATTAAAAATTATCCAAATTCTTCAAAACATACAATAGTATATATTCCCAAGGATCTGATAGAAGGACGTGTACGGATACCTATTGGTCGCTTATATTCAAGACGGCGGTATTTGGAGCGTTTTCGAATAATGAGCGACCGCACAAAGTACTCTACGAATATTAAAAAAAAAAAAAAAAAAAAAAAAAAAAAAAAAAAAAAAAAGAAATATCTGAGGAATTCTTATGTATGTGATCCTAAATTGTCATTTACTCGATTTCTAATTTAAAATTACCTTAAAAAAATTTGCATATTTACTTTGTTTTGAAAAAGTCCCATATCTAATATTTTATAAAAAATACTAAAAATTGCGAATAATTCAAAAACGGTTCATTTTAACAGTTTAAAAATAATTTTATTCGCATCTTCGGATCAAAATACAAATAAAATGACTACAAATTAAGCATTTTTAACAAACAAATTAAGCATTTTTAATTCTTTTTTTAATTTAAATTTTAAAAATGTCCCCCATTTTGGTAGCATAACCCGTTTTTCTTACTGAGAACAACCAGAAAAATTGTTAGCACCCCCTAAGGTATAAAATAATTTCATCTCGTAAGATCGGAGTATACGTGGAGCCTCTGTGGGTCCTCTACTATAACCTTGAACCATGGTTTCATCGAAAAGGATGTAGGTAGAACGTTTCCTCCTAAAACAAAATATTTGATGAAGCACGTGGCTTTCCCTGCATCAAGAATATTAATTCATCTAAAGTGACAGGGATTATCAAAGAGATTAAACTTCATTCTTCTATTGAATTTGCATCAATTTGGTGTCATTTTCATTAATTTAAAGTCATTTTGACTCATTTGACGACATTTTCAAAAATTTCGCCGCATTCACCAAAGTTTCACTAAATTTGTCGCTAAATGTTTCATATAGGCAGGCTGATAGGAAGGACTTTCATTATATAGTATTAACTAATTGTTTGAGCTCTACTACCACTTGTAATCTTTCATGAATGGAACGAGCTATATTCACGAGAATGATGTTAATAAATGTGTAACATAATATTACATATGGAATACTAACTTATTTAATGATATTGATTTTAAAGAATTTTTTTAATGAATTTATTTGAAAAATGTGCAATATCTGGAGAATAGTTTAGTTATTAGTTATGCAATGAAAAGTTACGTACGAAATGATTGACATTCATTTTGTTATAATTGCGTGTAAAATAAGCATCTAATTAATATATGGCATATTTTTACTTTGGTTTCCGTCTTCGTTTCGATCTTTGCCCATTTCGAAAACATAAAAAAGTCTGTTTCCTCAATCCAATCAATTACTTGACTGCTAAATTTACGAAAATCGGACGGATAGTTTTGAACTGGAATGGATAAATACAGTTAGGTGTCAAACTCATAATTATAAATTCGCTTTCGAGATTCTCAAACCTTGTAAACTGTTTGAAAACCCTCGTTCACTCCCAAGATCAGTAATCCTCAGACTTCCATAAATTGAAATAATCGTACTAAATTTCATTCGATTTGTTCAATTTGTGAAAGAAATATCATACCCACAGACTGACAGAAATACACACAAACATGATTGAAACGATGGTTGATTCGCATTCAGCGATGCTGGAAAAGCGCAATTCCATCCTATTTCAAAAATTAGATTTTCAACTCAATCAAGACGATTCTATTTTTACGTTTTATATGTATTGTAAAGAAAGTAGACGTGTACTTTATTTGCGCCCTTGTCAGTTTTAAAAAGTTTGAGTGAGAGTGTTAACACTAGAACTACGGAAGCGGTCATTTTGACCGCATAACTACTTTGAGAAACGATTCCTCCAAAACGGCTAATCCCAGCCCATTGAAATTTTATGACTTTTGTTATTTTCTTAAAGTTATTGAAAACACAGAAGAAAATTATTCTAGGTTTTATAATAAGAGAACAAATCAACGATCTTCCTAGAACGACGGCAGCGGTTAAAGTAGTTATGCGGTCAAAATGACAGTTTCCGTCGTTCTAGTGTTAAAAAACTTTTTCGAAAATTTCTACCGTGTCCCAACAGGTGGTTGCGCCCATTTTTTCATTCTTGCTCTCAGTTAGATTACAAATTGATTTTATTTCAGAGGTTTCCTAAAAGATGGCGACACCATAATTTCCAGTTACTCGTTGTAGAATCTGTCAGTATACAATATTATCAATAGATGGCAGCACTACAAGTAATATTTGTTTAACTTTTGAAATACTTTTCTTACTATGCTATTTATAGCACAGAATCCGGTTAGCACAGATGTCCGGTTATATACGGTTTCTAAAATAACAACTTCTATCACATAACGTACTTTTTTTATTTTTACTGTTCAAGAATCGTCTTGGTGGACACGAAATTTCAATTTTAATTGAATTAGACATATATTTCAAGTCTCCAGATTTGCCAGTGCTTTGCAAAATAGCTAATTAATAAAAAAATGTATTTATTATTATTATTTTGAGTTTCTTTTAACTCTGCGATGTATTCAAATTGAATTTTGTAAGTTATGCACTTTTTCTGTAATACAATGGCATAAATACATATTCACTATTTCACGGTAAATGATGGCATGACCTTTGATGGATTTTCACTCGAGGGATGCCTTAAAACTATCCCTGTGTCTAGATTCGGTGTATCTTTAAGTTCGAAAGTCCATCCGATGGACAAACATCTGGATAGTTTAAATTTGAATGTATACATTTAAAAGGAAAGAAACGGTGAATATCCAGATTTCAATTTCGATAAGCGTTTGAATTAAAAGAAAGTAGTGCAGTGATTCATTTACACGAAAAATCTGAACAATTTAATTAAGAAAAATCAATCGAAGATGCAAATAACTACAAATGTTAAAAACAAAATTCAAAGATAAGGAGAATAATAAACTGTTTATTTGGCTACCCATGGCTGTGATGTGACTGAATTTTATTACATACTGGTATTAGAGGAAATGATGATAATTCATTTAAATATTCCTAAAAATATTATTTATGTCTCTCTTGATCTCTCTCTCTTAAATCAAAGGACGTCCTTGTTCTATACATCCATGATGTTCTTTGGCTTTTTAGTACTATTCTTCATAGGTTGTGCTTTAGGGAAAATAGTAGTAAGAAGAGTGCAAGTTATGTAGTCCATGACATGACTTATCTAACAATGATTTATAACATAATCTAATTATATACAAAATAAACAATAGATTCAAGCAGGTTCAGAAAAAAATGAAACACTATATTTTTGTATTTTGTTTGAATGTTTTTAATAAGCTGAATATATTTAAAAGGTTTTCTAACAGTAGTTTCAAAAATTTTTATTCTATACTAAATTTAAGCTTCTTATATTAACAAACATAATTGACTTTAAACTTACTCAAAGTAATAAATGGAACTGTCCCATTTATTACTTCACTCTGTGTCCCATTCAAGACATTCATACATTTGAATAGAAAATTTAAAAACAAGAGTTTGTGACACCATTACAATCTAACTTAATCTAACAATTTTCTAAGTTAAATGTACGCAGATCATTATTTTATAACATTTTAAATTTAGAAGTTCATTTAACTAGTATTTTTTTAACTTTAAGATGTTTATAATTACTTACTTTTTTGTCCTGAATTGTACATTTTGCATTTTTCCGGATGACAACATGTAAAACTAATTCAAAATATCTAATTAACTTATATTTCGCTCAACTTTAAATTGGCAATTATCAATATCGATAGCATCTGCAATAAGCAGTAGAGTTCAGATATTAAAATATTTTAATAATTAATTCATCCATTTGGCGTCATTTTCATTAATTTTGCGACAATTTTGACTATATTTTCGTCAGTCTAGGGCGAAATATCGCCAAGTTGACAATATTTCGTTTAATGAGTCTGCAAGTTCGGCAAATTAATGGCCAAGTGTTACACACATACGAAGAGAAGAGCTTTTCTTGCATATAAATGACTATTGGCGAATTATTGGTTGTAAAAATACCAAACTATTACGCGAGTATCTTTTCTCGTGACTGGAATAAACTATATCCCAAAGAATGTTAACAAATTTGTCCCATAATAGTGCATAAAAAGTGAATATATTTCACAATAGTTAATAAATTTATCAAAAAATATTACATAAATAAAAAAGTATTAGAAAAACGTGCAATAACTTGAGAACGATTCGTGCTAGGGTTCTAAAGTTTGTGCCATTTATTTTCTAATCAAAAATTATATAAGAAATGATTACTCGTGTAACTTTATTCAGGTTCTGCTTTTTTGTTGATTTTTTTAAATGTTATTCGAAATTTTGAGAGTGTTGAACATTCGATTGCGTCTAACATCAATAGACTTCCAATACTCACTGATGTTTGTACCAAGTTTCGTTCGAAACGCCCCACTCGTTCGTGAGATACCGTTTCTCCAGATTCTCTTTCTCTCCCCCCCCCCCTCCCACACACACACATTACCTCAATAACGTTCAATTCGAGTTCAGAGATGCTTGAAACGTGCTCATTCATCGAAAAATCAAATTTGAATTTCCGACCTCGTCCCAATACTTTCTCTATACATTATACTATGAGTATAGGGAAGTAAACAATTGAGGCAAATAAGTAAATGAAAACTAAAGAATGAAAGGTGAAATCTACTAGATTAATACATATAATTTTGAGAAGAATATCTCATATTTTTGAAAATTATCAATTCCATACGTCGAATTTTTAAACTCTGGAAAAATATCGAAACACTATATCAAATCCCGTATAATTTACCAATTTTCTAAATCAAATTTCCTGTTAACTTTTAAACTAATTCGCCAAACTACTCAAACACTGCTGTTGTCTGTTTAGTAGTTTCGCGCGCATTTTCTTTCCTGTCCATTTCCAATGGAATATCTTTCGACGTGGGTAGACTGCGAAAAATTCGTCTCTCCTGAACATCCAGACTGACTATTAGAGAAAATAAGGAGGCGCCGGAATTGAGTTCTACGCCAGACGTAGCAAAAACACTTTGTTTATTTGCAAAGAAAATAGTTTATAACATTTACTTCCGATAATATATATAATAAATAAAATTTTGTCTTGAATTTTAAATAATGCCAGTATTCTGGGGCATGGATATGTGAATTAAAGACTTATTCTGTCTATAGTGCTGCCATCTATTGTATTATATTAAATACATAGACGTATCCCTTAAATTTCTTGTGGTGCTGCCATCTATTTTACTGTACTGAAAACATACACGTATTAATCATATTTCTAGTGGTGCTGCCATCTATTTTCCAATCTCTCAAGCTTTATCTGTAAAAAGTATAACCGCTGGTGCTGCTATCTATTGCCAATTTTTTAATTTAAATGATAAAATTTATTTTACTTCCAGCATTTCCAAGCAAATAATATTCTACTATTTCAAAATTAATTCTACAAAATCAAAATTTAATAGTAGTATAACTTTTTAGTAAAAAATTTAATTAACTCAACACAGCATCAATTAAAAGTACGAGTAAGCAAGATTATGTTATATAATTACTGTTTATAGATATTAAGCGTATATATTTCAAGTCAGTTTAAACCACTGTGAAGTGATTAATACTAAACATTGAACAGTACTATTTCTAAAGAGACAAATGAGTAAATGTATTATTTATCGAAACTTTATTCTAATTTTTGCGGGAAAACGTTGTAATGCAAGGTAATATATGTAAATTTTATATACCGAAAATTCATTTTAATTACTATATAACTTATATCATAAAACATATATGTAACTTTTATTCATGACCAATAATTATGCAACTAATGCTTTAGTAATATGTAATTCAGTAATAGTATATATTTTGGATACAATATAATCTAACAGAAACTTTACAACAGCAAAGTTGCAAAATACATATATTTTGATAATATTTTGATTTTCTCAAATTTTCTGATACATCATTATTTTATTTCAATTTCGAATAATTTCGTATAGCAAATCAATGTTAAATTTACGTGTAAGATAGTAATTATGTTATTATATAAATGGTAGCTATAACAGTGAGCATTTAATATTTTCTTTTGATTTGATTCTCAGATTTTTAGACAATTAGTTCTAGTACAGATATCTATAAGAACACACTTGCCAAGGTAAATTAGTATTTAAAGAATAAATATGTTTCTAATGAATCTTTTGTTTCAAACCAAAATTCATAGATGGCAGCAGCATTGTTATACCAGACACTCTATACCAGTGGTTGGAAAAACCACTTTTTTTTTTGTAGTGAACTAACTGCAACTATTACTACTTTATGACAAATATAGTTAGCTACAACTACTTTTTTTAAAAGTAGTGACTACAAATTACTTTTTAAATGTAGTCACTACTTAACTACTTTTATAAGACGAATTTTGCTACAGCTTCAATTTACACAAAACATTGAGGATGTGGATATACTGTAGTAATTTAATATACTTATTCTGAATAAGTAAAATTTACTGATCAACTTATCAATATTTATGCTTTTACCCATTTCTGAAAACAATAAAATTAAAGTAAAAACTATTTATTTAAAAATATGTTTGTTCGTTTTTAGTAGAATTTGCATCTCAAAATTGCAATCAGATAAGCATAATCTTTTGGGACATAGCAAAAAATCAACTTCATGAAGCAATAGCCTTCCTGCCCTGCAGCATCGAAAATCTTATGTAGTTTCTCCTCATTTTCTTTCAGGAACCGGCATATGTGTTCAACGGCAGAATGCAGTCAGTTCTATCTCGCCTTATTCGGTATTATGAGACGGGCGATCATAGGCGCCGAGTTTTCAAAATCTCAGGGAGGGGGCACAATCCGATAACGTTATATAAAAGATTCACAAAGTCGATAAAGATATAACAACTTACAAGGCCGCCTTGAAGAAAGCAAGCATATGTCTGTTAGGTGACTACAATTGGTTCGAGGTAATTTTAAGCCCCTACTCCAGACCAAAAGAACAGTATGCGTCCTTAACAACTGCCAAGAACGAACTGCCCAACGAACGGCAGTAGTGGTTGTTAAGAGCGCATATTGTTATTTTGGCCTGAAAAAGGAGGATTAGAATGCCATCGAAGCACCTGTAGTCACCTAACTGACATATATATATGCTTTCCTCAAGGAAGTTTTCAATCAAGTTATTGTCTTACAAGCAGCAGTTTTGGAATGAGATAACCGAGTGGTTAAGTCACGGGGATTGTACTCGGAGGACCCGAGTTCGATTTTCGGCTTTGCCCAAACTGTCCCCGTATACGAGCACGTTAAGTTTATGTGTTTGAAAGTCCTTCCGAGCGGTTGGTAGCAAAGGAAGGAGTGTCGGTCCCTATGGCTGTCGCCACCATTGGGTTCCAGTCTAAATTAGATGGCATTATCCCGGCGGTCTAAACAGATATCTTACACCTTCGGGTAGGTCGGACGGGCTGGGTCAAAAGAAAGATATCAGCGGTTTTATTTATTGTACGATAAATATTTTTAGGCCTATTTATATTTGTAAGCTAAGAGTTGATTAGGAAAATTCATATAGTTATTATGCATCAATATTATAATATATAATAATTACAATGGATTTTAATATAAGAATAAACTAGTAGCAAAGCTGTTAATTAATAAAAAAAATCTGACAGTTAATACACGTTAACGCTTAATATCAACTCTTAACAACCTATTAGTTAATTTTAACACAATAAATTAAAACAATGAACCCAGTAATAATATAAAAGTATTCAAATACTATTGTCTTAATATTTAAATATTTTTAAAATAAATATGTAAATAAATTGATCATCACTATGACCACACATTCAGCTAAATTAAAAAATCTTCAAAACAAAACAATTTATTAAAAAAAATTCATAATATTTTTATGCAAAATTTGGGTGACATGTTGATTGACATTTCTTATTACATCTAAAACTTTAATATTTTTATCAGGGGGTGGCCTTAGTATACCTCTTGGGGGTGGGGGGGGGGGCTTATCTCCCTTTGGCCTTTGTCTGACTACGGTGCTGTGTGAAACGCCCGGTGCTCACCGGGAATAAAGCTACCCACGGGGTTTGCACTTTCAAACGGAATGGATACCACCCGCTGGATTTGCAGATTCAAAAGGAATGGATGCCACCTGTAAAGACCACACTTGTATATAGAATCGAGGATTAATTACAGGTAAAATCTCTTTAGGCAGACAAAAAAGTCATCTCTACTTCGTGGCAATTGTTTATAGTTATTACTGGAGGGAAACAGCTATTTTTTGGAAATGCCAATAACATGGCTGTAAATATTCCATTTCTCTTTGAATTAGGTGGTTAGTCGAAAAAGTTCTGGTAACCAGGTGTTTTTGTCATTAGCGTAAACATGTTTCCTGGGAGTAAAGAGGAGCTTGGTTTGTGTGCGAGATAGTTTAGGGAGTTATGGTAAAAAAGATGTGAACAAGACTGAACTGAAATGTGACATTTACGTTGATAGGATTTTCTTTCAATTATTTTTTTGTTTAAAAAATTTCATTTTTCGGTATTCAGTAAAATATGAAATTAGAAAAAAATCTTGAAATCTCCCAGAGGGGACAAAGCCTCCTCTGGAAAATTTCAGCGGGGGCTCAAGCCCCCCCCCCCCCCCCCCCGTAGTCGGCGCTTATGCGGGCGATTATCTCTGAAGATATCTTGTCAGCTAAAACAATCCACATTTTTTATTTGTTCCAAAGCACTTGGCACTATAAAAATCGTACATCATTGGGCAAAACACTAAATTTCGTGCAAAGGAAAAAAGGGGTGGTCACGTGATATGCAGAATGGCACCTTGTTTGTTTACTGAAGTAACATTAAAAGTAGTGTCAAAACTCGATACAAACTAGTGATTTATTGTATCGCGCTACTCACTATACTACTTATTTTTAAAAGTAGCGCGTTACACTACAAACTACTAGAGAAAGTAGTGACTACTGTAGTTTCGCTACTTGTAGCGCGCTACTTCCGACACTGCTCTATACCAGCACGGGCGTAGAAACCGGAAGGAGGGGGACATGTTCCCTTAATTTTTTGAGCTCAGGGGATAGTCCCCCCTAAGTTTTCGGAGTTTTTAATTTACATTTTTACTTTCAAAACCAAAAGAATGCTAAATTTTTTAATGTTAAGTCAAATGCTTGCTGGATGACCTTGCGGATGCGGGGACTTAGATCATGAGATGATCTGGGATGAACTTGAATGCGTGGGAAGAAAGAAAAGAACTCATTCAGACCGATTTTACGCCAGTAGTCATAAGAAATGAATAAATTGGCTTTTGTCTACAGCCCTACCCCAAAGCCGTCTTTACAATGGGTGTTTCAAAAGACATCGGTTGTCTTTACTATTGCCTATTTTTGGTGTCCCTCATTGATGTGTATCTATAATCATCTATATATAGTAAAAGGTACATGTCTCGGGTCTCAGTCGGCAACTGAACAAACAGCGTGACAAACACATCAAAGAGAAGCTAGATAATTTCTTCTAGATGGCAAACACCCTCGGGAGACATTTACTTCTGTGAAAATCTTTCCCAGCCAGCGACTCTGTAAACCTTATACACTAGTAACCCCATAGACCTTATATACTTGTAACCCCATAGACCTTATATACTTGTAACCCCATAGACCTTATATACTTGTAACCACATAGACCTTATATACATGCTTATACTTGTAAGATCTATGAACGACCCCGAAGGAACTGTCTTCTTGGATTCTTGTTAAGAAATTGGTGGAGTTGACACTATTGATAAACTAATTTGGATACCTTAGAATAGGGATTTTTTACTGGATTTCAAAGGGGTAGTACTGGTAACTATGCTTTAGTTTGCCGCTTTTTCCTTGGCAAATACAGCTTTTCAATAGCTGACTACCTGTGAATTAATGATCTTTATAGCAATTCTGTTTTAAATGTGGACCCTACTTTAGTATCTAACGTGGTTAGGAATTTAGACCGACAATTCAGGGATTTCTGATTCAAGTGTATAAAGTTATTGCTATTAGGAGAAAGAATCTACATTTGACTATATCCATTTAAGGATATCCGTCCATGTATGATTAATACATGGCATTAGGAACCGAGCAATGGACAGATTTTTGATAAAAACTAAAAGGAAAAGAGTAGATACTAATGCTGATGTAAACTAAGAAACAAAATGTTCCTCTATATAAACAGTATAGTATTATACAATGGTAAGTTTTCTGTCTTTACATCCCTTTTCAGACTTCATTAATTTCAGTAAAAGGAAAGTTTAGCTTGAGCAGGTCGAGTGGATCCATTGTAGAGTAGAAAATACAACGCAAAAATTGCATGTCGAGTGAGTCCATTGGATACAAATTAAATCGCAATTTCAGCAATCATAGCACAATCAGACCAATAGGCACTATCTTCCGTAAACAACATAGTTTTATAGTTTTTATGTTTTCAATACTCTTCTGAACCGATTGCCAAATATAATATGCAAATTTTTTACTAAAGTCTTAATCCAATGTTGCTCATGACCTACCTCGTTGACCAATTAAAGTTCTATAATATAGGAGACTTACGCCAACGATAACGAATGTTTCAAAGATAGCTTCAGTATTAGAGCTTTGAATAATAAAATTATTTTTAATTGTTTAAATGATATAAATATTACTTCTTTTGAAAAGATATCAGTGTTTGCAACAAGGAAATGTTAGATTTTGAAGATAAATGGGACAAAAAATAAAATGTTAACTTCAAAATTAACTTTGAAAATTGGTATAAAATTTTCAAAATTTTTGCACTTGAGGCCCTTTAAAATATATTTAGTAATAGATTGACAAAGAATGGAGATCTAATCACGAAATTTGCATTAGATGGGTATCTATTATCTTATCTATTAGATAGATATCTGTTTAGCTCCCTTGAAGACATTTTTTATCGTTCCGAAATAAAAATTCTGTAATAAAAAAACTATCGATTTTTTTTACATTTTAAACACTTGAAGAACAAAACTGAAACTTTAAGCTTCACTTTAAAAAAACAAATGAGTTCGCAGCCCTAAAACTAAAGTGCTAGTTAGATTTCTAAAATGGGTCTTCTTGTCGACTTTTTCCGGAAATTTTTAAAATTAGTCTGCTTTTCAAAATGTGAGGGGGGGGGGGGGGGGGAACTATCGGCTTTTTATAAATTCTGACTCCTCAGTTCTCTTTAAAACACCTTTACTCTTTTAAAAAATCGAGATCGTAGATAAAAAATTGAGGAAGACGAAGAAGATACAGTTTCGGGGACGAGGTCAATATTTAAAAATTTGTTTAATCTTTCGAATTCTCTTAAGATTTTCTGCAACTCCCCGGATTGAATGCTACATTTTAAAAACACCGAGAGGTGCTAGGCTAACCATTTGCTTCGAAATAAGAGGGAAATATATAATACATGGAAATATATAATACATTCGAAATATATAATACATGGGTTTCCATGGGTTAATAGTAAGTTTATCTTTCCTAGTCCCAAAGGAGAGTGCAGTAGAACATTCTTAATCTCATATATTGTTTTCTTTTCCTATTTGTAGACCTATTTTCTATTGTAGCAAAACTGTGCCATTTAACTGTAACTAGAACTAGATATCAATCTTAGTGGCCTTCGGCCGCATTTTTTTACTATGCAAATTAATGCTTTGCTTAAGTTGTACATACTTATCATAGTACATATTCATACATATCATTTTACGCAAACTTGGAATTATCTAGGTTTTGGGTTCAAGAGGAGCTGCTGTAAACCTTCCTCACCCCACTATAATATGTCTCTTGTTATATAAAGAGTGCAAAAAAATTCTGGGGAGAGGGAGGTCTGGAACCTGTTAACGCTCCCCTAAATACTGCACTGACTGTATACCCCCACCCCCCCAACTTTTTCTACAAATTTACGTCTATGTATACCAGAGTAAAATATGGACTCTACAGCAGAGCCAGGAGGGGGGGGGGGGGGGTATAGGGGTATATTGTACCTGGAGGTACATACAAATGTTCACTAAAATTTTCTGTTGTTAGAGGAAAGAACGTAATTGTAAACCTTACAAAAAATGCTGTTTAAAAAATTCCAGTAAATAGAGGACGCTGACAAACATCGACCAGTTCTTTCAAAATTCAAACCTTGACTTGAAATGAATTAAATGGACCCGAAAACAACATAAATGTACGCATTTGTATTCACCAGCGTTTCAATAAGCCGTCATGTCTATAAAAAAAACTGTTGACTATATGTATTTGTGCTCCCCCCCCCCCCCCCTTACAATACTTATAAACAAATAGTATGAATAAAATCTGTTCAAAACTTTTTTTTCTCCCATCATTGATTAAATGAATTGCGTAGATTATGTTTTATTGTAAAGCAATGCCGGGCTTGCATATGGCAAAAATCAGAAAAATACGTGAACATTTTAAATTTTACACAAATAAAAAAATTATGAATAACATTTCAAAGATTTTTATAAACACAACCATTTATTACATCTTGTGTTTTTTATCCATTTAAGGTGTATGATTTAACTGTTAAAACAAAAAAAGTTGTTTCCATCTCGTTATATTGCGAATCCCAATTTCTTAAATGTACTTATAAAATACCAGATATTCCTATTTAAAAGAGGATGTAATGGATATCAATCCTTTCTAAATTAAAAATAGTGTAACTTTTTGAAGACTGCTTGTGTCTGTAGCGTTTCTTGAGTGATATGAAGAGACATCTTCGATAACAAATATTTATTAACAAACTTAAATGCCCATCTTAGGTTACATAATGAATTAGAATTCACATCCTGTGCAATACATAGCATATATCCACTACCATAATGCTTTACTATCTTTCTCTGTTTGTGTCTCAGTGAATCTGCTCCCCGTAACTATCCATTTCACACTCATTTATACTCACACTTTCTCCAGTTACGGTCCACAGTTACAACTTCACCTTAAGGTTAAGTCACAGTTAGTTGAAGGAAAATTATTTCCCAACAGTGTCTTAGTAAGGAGACATTCCCTATGCAATTGTACTGGCATTTTGTATATGCTTTATGCTTCCATTGCAATTTCATGTTTTCAATCATATACCTTGAATGCATTATTCAATTTTTATTGTTTGTCTGGTTTTCCTCTTTTCCTCTGACTCTCTCGTTTATTTTAAATTCCTAGTTTTGAGTTCGCTTTCTTGATCTACTGCATTTCGATAATAATTCTTACAAACATATATTTCCATATGTTATAAATATTCACAATTTTGAGGAAAATATTTATAAGAGTTATCAAAACAAACAAACAAGAAAGCAAATGAATATTCTTCAAAAGTGACAAGAATGACTTTTCGGAATGATCAAAGAGAAGGAAAATCGAAAAAATTCTGACTTTAATGATTTATAGGAAATTGTTTTAAAAATATGTTTGAAATTCGTGACGAATTTTTTCTTAATTAAAAATTAAAATTCCCGGAGGGGGCAGTCGAGGGAGAAAGTTTAGAGAGCCATGGACTCCAGGGCCTCTCCTTGGCTCTGCCCCTACACTAAGTGATGATAATTTTGTATAATTAATGTAATCCATGTCTTTTGTATTCAAGGTAGTAATTATTCGATCATATATTTGTTAGTTATAATTCTGAATGGATATGCTTTTCTTATTTGATTAGATTCTTGATACAAAGTTTTATTAAATTAGGTTTAGTGTCAAAATCTATCCGGAGCACAACACTATGTAGTAGTAAGATGGATTTAGCACTTTTAACTTTATTTAATAATTAAAACTTTATTGATTTGTATGTATTTACCATAGTATAGCTTTTGCTATTACATAGTTTTATCAGGGCCGTCAGTAGAAGGGGAAGGGCCAGATAATACAAATGGCAAAGGCCCGTTGGTCAATGAGGTCCCGTATCGAAAGTGTGATAATTGTTTCTGAAAAGAAATGGAACCCGGGACAACACGTTCTCAGGGGGCACCTGCAATTTCTGAGGTTGACTCTGGTTGAGAAAAATTATCCGTGGAATCTTTTGTTTCTTTACGAGACTTATAGATGGCAGCAGCAGCATCTTAACATTAGAATTCGTTACTAATAATTTTGTGTAGTTACTGTAATGTGAGTCGAATTTGCATGTAAGATAGTAATTGCTCAATTACATATATATATGTCAGCTATGGTTATGAACTTTCATTATTTTTTTATTTGATTACTAAATTCTTTAGACAAACTTTTAGAAAATTAGATTTTGGTGTCAAAATGTATCAGAAGCATAATACTAATAGTGAGATGGATTTAATACTTTTAGTTTTATTTAATAATGAAAACTTTATTTATTTCAGTGGTTTATCGTTTAATATAGCTTTAACTATTGTGTAGTGGTATCAGGGAATCCATCCATACGGAGAGTGGAGAGGGTCGATAAGACAAATTCCACGAACTCGGTTGTCACATAGTACAGGAAAAGTGATGTGATAATTGTTTGAGATAAGAAAAGGTGACAATTTGTAAAGGTTCCCGTAATTTCTATGGGTGTATCTGGTAACATTTAAGAAAGGAACAAATATTTCCATTGGTATATTTTGTATTTTATGTTCTTTACAAGACTCATAGATGGCAGCAGCATCGTCATCGCTCTCGAATGTCAAATTTGCATGCTAGATAGTAATTCTTTCATTATATACTTGCGAGTTACAGTTATAAACTTTTATGCTTTTCTTTTTATTTGATTACTAGTGACTTGTGACAAACTGTTAGATGGGTGTTACAAACACCTAGGGCATCGTAATGTCTATGGTAGGTTCTAATGGTATTTAATGAAGGAGAAAAGTCTGTTGGATTTTTTATTCATTAAAAATCCATATGTAAAACAACACCATAATATTGTTACAAGCAAGAAAATGTTACAATTTATTATCCGCAGACAATAGTTGGTTATTTCTGCTCGCCAGCAAGGGGTAGGTGATGAGATGATCACCGAGATCAAAAGCCAGAAAATGTATCAATTTTTTGTTTCAAATGTTTCAAGTATTTACTTCGAATTAGTAATTATGCAGGGCATTATTGTAGCCCGTGCACTGTTGACAAAGTTTTAAGCTTTCAGTAAAAGCGATTTGAGCTGTCTAGCAGGACTTGTGAAACTTCTTGTATCGTTGCTTGAAGTAAACACTTCTACCAAAAATATTTTAAAAGCCTTTCTTTAAAGAGTTTTGTGTTCGGTGGTTCTCCACCCCCATTGCGTACCCCATGCTGATACTTTGGTTACGAAACATGATCCACGGGTGACCAATTGATCATTCTCTTCCTCTTATAAACACCCTTGGAGCAGAAATCACGCAGTTTCACTATAGCCATAATTTTGAACACAAAATTATATTTTGAATTTTTTATTTCGGTATTTGTAGATATAGAAATGCGTAACCGACGAAAGTTTTGTTTGTTTGTTTTGACTTCCTCAAAACTGTGAATAATTATAACATATAGAAATATATAAGTTTGTAAGCATTATTATCGAAATGTAGTTGATCATGAAATTGTCACTCCAAGTGAATTCAAAACTAGAAATTTAAAATAAACGAAATAGTTGGGTCGGGTCGGGAGGGGGGGGGGGGGGGGGGTGCAGAAGAAGAAAAACAAACAAACAATTACAATTGAATAACGCATTCAAGGTATATGATTGAAAACAGGAAATTTCAAATTATATGTACATTGAAAGCATGAAGCACATATAAAACGCCGGTACAATTGCAGGGGGAATCTGAGTTTCTTTCAGGACTTTTTGGCCGCGGGGGGGGGGGGGGACGAATGAAATTTTAAGGGGGGCAAATTTTCTAGTTTCCCTATATAAATTTATCACATAAATAGAAACTAGGTTAATATAAAATATCTACGGAAGGGGCGAATCCTTGTCTCCGGGGGGGGGGGCATCGTCCCCCCCGGAGGTAAGCCTGTAAGAAACACTGGGGGGGGGGGATCTCTCCTTAGTAAGACGTAAGCAGTCCGCAAAACAGTGACACCAGTTTTAATTTGGTGAGAATTGATATTCATTACATACTCTTTTAGGAATACCTGCTATTTTATAAGTGCATTTAAGAAATTAGGGGTTCGCTATGTAACAAGATGGTACAACTTTATTGTTCTTGACAGTTGAATCACACACACCCAGCGCCGAAGTCAAGCAGCATCGGGCGCGGTTAGTACTTGGGTGGGTGACCACCTGTGAACACCGCGCGCTGTTGGCACATTTTCGAGCGCGGTAAACCGGTGGTTTGCGCGCTGGATTTGCAGGCTGCCACAACTGCCGCCATGTTCATACGGAGTACGATCACGTTAAATATGTGGGTCCGTAAGTCCTTCCGAGAGGTTAGTGGTAGGGGAAGGAGGGTACGGTCCCTGTGAATGCCTCCCCCACTGGGTTCCGGTCTAAATTGGGTGGCACTTTCCGGTCGTCCAAATGGTTACCTTACACCTTTCTGGTAGGTCGGACGGTCTGGGTCTCAACAACAACACCCACCCAGCGTTTTTTCCAGGCATCCATTCGGGGGAGAGAACCCCCACCTCCCCCGCCACCCGAGACATTTTTTGTCAACCTAGTTTCTATTTATGTGACAGCATTTACATGCATTTATATAGGGCAAATAGAAATCCCCCCCCCCATAAAGTTCCATTCGCCACCCCCTTCCCCCCGGTTAAAAATCCCTGAAAGAAACACTGTACACGCCTATTGCGCCTTTACTTTAAATAGATAAAAACACACATCATAAAGAATAATTTTATTAAAAAATCTTTGAAATGTTATATATATATTCGTTTTTTTTTCATTTGTGTAAAATTTAAAACATGTATTTTCTTGGAATTTTGTCATATGGAACTCAATCATTGCTTTGCAATAAAACATAATCTAAGCAATTGATTTAATCAACCATGTAGAAAATTTTCATTAGTTTTGAACAGATTTTATTTATATTATTTGTTTAAAGTATTGTTATTTTTAGTATTTTTCTATAAGATTTCAAACATCAAATTATATCTTGATGTTATACGTGAAACTGGAAAAAAAAAACTACCCCTTCCTTTCCCCCCGACACACACATGCATAGAAATTTCAAAAAGAAATTTATTTCATTAGATGGGACTGAAAATTAAATGCTACATTTCATAATGGGCACAAATGCATATGATCTACTGTGTTTTATACGCATGACGGCTAATTAAAACGCTGTCGAATGCAAATGCGTATATTTAACTAGGTAGGTTCATAGGATTCAAGTCAAGGTTTTGAATTTTGCAGACAAAAACGTAAGTATTTGACTACACAAATACCACAAAACTAAAATAAATGCATTTGCCTTCCGCGATTCAATTTCTGCAAAAAATACGAGTTTCAATTTGTATTAAAACTAAAATAACTTCGTTAAAAGCAACATGCAACACAGAATTACTAGTGTATATACCATTAATAGGCATTATGTGTTGAATTAATTTTGTGTTATATGTTATTTTTCACGAAGTTATTCTATTTTATTTTTTTTACATTAGCAGCAGTGACACTATTAATGTGGCGTTGTGTATATGTTGCTTTTAACGAAGTTATTTTCTTTTTATTACATTAGCAGCAGTTTGATCCGTATTCCATTTGTGTGCCTCCAATATCCGTACTAGAAAAGTTATGACAACATTTCCGAAACTGATAAGAAGAAAAATTTACGCTTTCCTTCATTCTTCTAACATACCAACCTTCCCCTTACAGACTACTAAAATCGCATAAAAATGTCGTTACAATTTAACGGTCGCTCTTGAGGGAATATAAAAATGCCGTGGCAGTTTCGAATTCCGTGAAATGATTGACAAGTGATGCACTTTGTGGGTTGAAACAAGGTGGACGAAATTAAACCCTCATTTCACACCTCAGTTAATTTCGTTCAGAACAAACACCCCAATTCGTTCGAAAACCCGTGAAGAGCGAAAAATAGAGTGAACGTGTGTGCGGAATAGCAAACTGTTCGTTCACCAATCGGACGAAGAATTTGGAAGAGGAAGGACGCGAAATCTTACAGGATCCACAGTTGTCAGGACCTGAGCCCATGATCTTCACGCTCTACCGGTGACCTGTGGCTAGCTCACATCAGCGAAAAGAAGTGCCCCCATGGTTGGAGATACTTTTGGAATGTAGGGAGGGGAAATCGCTTAACATTTTTATCATAAATACAGTAAAGCCTCGTTCGGATAGTGTTATGGAAGGAGGAGGGACTACATTAAAAACGTTGGATCCGGAAAAGCGCAATATGCAAAATATCAGTTATTAACCGAAAAGTGAGCAAACGTAAATAGAACCCTTTTTATATATATATATATATAAAAGGTGCACGGTAAAGTTGTAAGTAGGCCAAATAAGTTTCGAACCAGATTAAAAAAAAAAGTCAGTTGGAAAGTTGTAGAGTATTACCAGATTAGTAGGGAACGTTTTATTTATTAGAAAAGCGTACGTAAATAACGTATGGTTTAACGTAAAGTATGTTCAATGTATCAGAATGCAAGGGAAAACTTCTTGCATTACGGGTGAACGTAGAGCAGTGTGAAATCATACAGCATAATGACAAGCAGTTTCCACAGCTTTTTGTCTGCTTTCGCCTTATCTCAAGATATCAAGGACGGGGAAGTGCCCAGGAGAGGAGAGGATCCTCCCTTTAAACTTCCAGCGAAGAGAAAGAGAAATAAGGAGAAGGTGTTTCATGAAATGGATAGAATTTAAGTCTGAGTTGTTCTTGGGGGGGGGGGGGGCGACTGAAGTCGTACCCTTCACCAAGTCTTCAGAAAGGAAGAAACTGAGGCCCAAGTGGGCCTCCAGTAGAGGTAGAGAAAAATAAGACGAGAGAGGGGCGCTTGAGTAACACTAGCGGACAAAGGGGAGAGCTAACCAACTAAATTAGGGTTCCTAAAAGCAAGGGAAAGGTACAAAATGGGCTTATTGTGGCAATAAACACAATCTAAATAACGCATTCGCCTTATATCAATAATCTTCATTCGAATATCCTGTCTTGATCTCTTGTTGACAGGATCATGGATACTTGCATCTGATATGGGAGCGCCTTACAAATTTGGGGCACCCCTCTTATAGGTGGCTTTGGTGTTCATGCAATGTTTAGAGCTTTCTATTTGCACCAATTGTTACTGAAAAATGCTACGCATCCGATGATGATCTACAACTGTCTAATGAACATTTTTTCTGCATCTCTCATAATTTCCAAAATACTAAACTACTAAAATTTTCCCCTATCGTCGCTCTCATCTGGTAGCGTACGATCACTTTACTATACGAATATCTCATTTTTAGAGCTCAAGCTACCATCGTTCAAAACTTATTTGGCCTACTTACAACTTTACAGGGCATCCTGTATAAATTCCGCGCAAGACTAACTTGACAATAGAGGGGGAAAATATACGCTTCTGCTAAGCAATATACATTAAAAAAAGAGCTTCCGTGTATTAAACGCTATTATTAATTAAAACTATAATTATTTTACTGTATAAAACTAATGGCTTAAGTTCATATCAATCAATTTCCAAAACTGAATTCAAAATTATATTTACATTTTTCCTATTTCAATAAAAAAACATTCTTAATTGATATTCAAAAATAAATCTTACTGTGATAACTATACACACTAAAAAAATATATGGGTATACACCTAAAAAAAAAACTGGGTTTATTGCCACTAGAATGCCACCTTTAAATAGGTACATTTCCAGTTACACACTTAAAAATGTAACTAGTATATCTATGTGAATAATTTATTTTATTCATTTATTTGAGAATTGCACGGAATGATGGGTATTTTTAATTTTACACTGAAAAGACCGTTTTAAACAGGTCATTTTATGCACCTGCCTACCTGCTACCCACTTGTTTGCGTAAAATGGCCTCCTTGCCTGTTCAAAATGGTATTTTCAGCTTCAAATGAAACATACCTATTATTCCGTGTAATTTTCATATGAATGAATAAAATTACACATTCATATAGATATATTTACCTTTTTAAGTGTGTAACTGTAAATTGACCTCTTTCAAAGTGTCATTCTAGTGGCAGCAAACCCAGTTTTTCGTGTGTTTTTACAGATATATATTTTAGTGTTTATAATCAATGTACTCCTAGTAAGCTTATGAACATGAAACTGAGAGAAAAAACGCTCATAGCTTCCAGGGTATACCCAAGTTAGCTTAACGAGGAGTATATTGTATCTCACAAAACCTTAATGAATACAAAGGGTACACAAAGCTTCCATTCCGATATTCCCAATAACAGTATATAATTTCATTATTGAAATCTTATATTTTTAAGTGTCTTGGATATTCACAACAGGTATTAATTACATTATGTTTTCTGTTATTGCATTATTGATCTTTACTTTGTATTTTAAGCTGTGTTGTGTTTTATAATTATTTCCATTTTGCTAAGCATTTCCGTATACTTGTTATTTACCACTTCAATGGTCATACAAAGCTAAACTTATAAACCACGCAGAACGAAAATACAGTTTTAATTTTATTGCTGCAACAGAATGATGCACAGAGAGGATAGACATTCTGAATGAGGCATGGAGAGGATAAACATTCTGAATGATGCACAGAAGGTCCAAGTGATGTTTAATACGGAATATGGAGCCCTCGAACCCTGATACAAGCATTGCACCGACGATTCATTCCCTTAACCAAGTGGTCCAGGGTTGATAGAGAGCAATGATTCCCAGTGCTGTATGAGAGCAGTTTGCAGTTCCTGGAAGGTTGGGAGAGGGGACAGACGGGCATAGATAGCTTTCCCGAGCATGGGCTCTCATAAGGGAGGGAAAGAGGGGCACTTACTCACCCTCACCCCTGGACGTTAAGGTCACAAAGGTGGGCATCAAGCTAATCAACGTTGTACTGGCGTCAGTGGTTTTCCCCCTCCTGGGAAAAGTTCAATGGGCGACCATGCTCTCAAAGGCATCTCCAACATTTTCGACGAGATTAAGATCCAGGGAATATACTGACCACTCCATACAATACCTTTACTTTGAAGTTAGCCTTTCACTAAGTTCGTGCTATGTGGACGAGCGTGCCGTCCATTAAAAACAAATCCGGACTGACTAGAGTAACATAAAGTCTGATATAGGGATCAAGGACTTCGTCGTGATACCTTTATATCATCACAGTACCGCCTGAGAAAACATAAAGGTTAGTGCAGTCTTCCAATGAAAAGCCAATCCATACTATCACATTACCACTACCAAAAGAATGGTATTCAACTATATTACTGGACTTGTTGCGTGTTTCTTGTTCTCTTCAGACTGCCACGCGTGTGCTGTCCGATTGTAGTTGAAATCTAGATTCTTCCATTAGGGTTTGTGTCTAAATCACATGCTCAGGATGCTCTTCTGGCCCTGGAACTTTGGGTAGCCGTGCTTAGAGATCTCTCATATGCGGCCTTCGCCTCACAATAGTGGTCGGTATCGGCCTTCCTATGACTGTAGTAGCACATAGAGTTAGTGCTGTCGCTTTGCGATTATGTTTCCCCAGTAAAACTACCTATGTACGGAGATTTCCTTAAGAGTAGATGGAGTCTATCTATCTTTCACAATACTTGAAATCCGGGTGTAACATCTCACCCTACACTTTGACCGCGTGGTTTTGACAAGAATATGTCAGAAATCTTCTCGGATTGGCTACTTTTTCTTAACATTCTGCTCGTCAACTGTTAATCCCTTTATGTCCACGTCTTCTGTTCCTACGGTAATGGGATTTGAAAGTTGTCCACCCGAGCGGATCATAAGTGCCGATAACCTTTGTTAATTACTTCGCGCGGAAATAAGGGTCATCCGAGAAAGCCTACTGTTTAGGCCCAACCCACCTAATAAATATCTTTGGACCGTTTTTCAGGCCTCTGTTATCCATCTATTTACTAGGATAGCTACATCACTGTACCTGTCATTGAAAATTTTTGTGACTCTAAAACGCCCCGAAAGAGGTCTTTTAGTGACGGTTCGACTCGTTTCGAATTGTTTTCACAAACAAAAAATGATGGAATGGTGCACACAAAAGATATTCGACACCTCCGTGATGCATTGTGTAACCGCAAGACTCCCAACAGCACGTTACCGCTGTGAATCATTCAAACGTATTTTTTGGGCCATGCTAAAAGAACTTTCCACAAAATTTGTCTTGTCTCTATGAAAGTCTTAGAAACAACTTACAAACCGAAAGTCTTACAAACCGAACTTCTAATTTGCATATTTGAAGCCAATCCCATTTCGACGCCAGTTTCAGTATTTGCATGTTTTAACTAATGAATTACTGTTCTACTATTTACATATTCTGTTGAAGATCACAGCAAATTTTACTGAATAAAATCTACGCATGTGCTTGCTATCTAATTTGCATTTCGCCCGTAACCTTTGGAGGGCAGCGTATCCTGATACACTCACAAAATCTTTAAAATTGTATTGGAATATAAAGAATCTAAATAAATATTGAAATTTCATTGGTAAACGGAAAGAATCAAAACAAGTATACAATTAAAATACTATGAATTCGAAACATGTTAGCTGAGTTGATGATCTTAATATTCTCTATATGAAATATGGGGCTTTTTTAACACTTTACAACAAAGTTGAAAAGTGTTTATGACTTTGTTCATTCTGTCTGTCTGTCCGTCCGTTAGCACGATAACTGCCGTAAAACTGACTTAATCAAAATTAAATTTTAGTATGTTGTTCAGACGGCCTGTAGGGCCTATGGGAATATAAATGAATAATATCACCCAATTAGTTTTGGATTGAACCCGGGTTGAAAAAATGCAATGCATTGATCCCTATGGGACCTAATTTTTCAAACATTTTTTAAGCGGATTTAAAATTCACAAATTGCTTCGAAAATTTTAGGTAATATTCAAATTATTCCATAAAATATATAAAAAAAATCTCAGCAAAATATATTCAGTAGTTTTTTAAATAAAAATTAAAATAATAATTACACCTCTTATATGAAGCGATCACGTGACCATGATATGAAAAGATCACGTGACCCCACTTCAAAATGAAATATGGCATCCATCTTGCCTCAAAATCGTGATTTTTAAAGTTCTTTTTAATTCATATTGAGTGTTGTATCCGTCCTACAACCGCTTTATTTTTGCTTAAATCCTGTGCATCTACATACTGAAACAACGCAATTACAATATATTTGAATTTAAATGATCATCCAGATTTGATTATTTCTACAACGAAGTCTATTTTTCACTTATGTAAAATGTAAACAGCAAAATATGTAGAATGAGTTGTATAAGAATTCCTGTATTTCTTTAACGCAAAATTATTTAGCTCATGGAGTTTGCATAGCTAATATGAATGAAATATTCATTGATTTTACAGAGAGAAGGACGATATTTTTCGATTAAGTTTTAAGCATAGAGTTTAATTACTTGTAGCTCCATGGTCAAGTTTTTAAATAAAATAAATTATTTTAGTACTGTGATGAATGAAATGAATGGGAAATTGTTTATGGGTGAAATGCTGCTTTTATAGAAAGAGCCAGGCGTGTTATTTTTTCTATGACGTCATTTGAATGAATTTCAGTTGCTTTCGATGAAGTTTTCAAATATAATAAATTATTGTAGTATTATGATAATTTTTAAAATATTACCGAGGAATGTATCGCATTTTAGAGATGTTTAAACCAGGCAATTTATATTTCAATGCCGTCATTTGAATGAAGTTTATTTTTTTCGATGAAGGTTTAAGTTTTAAAATATTACCGAGGAATATATTGCATTTTAGGGATGTTTAAATAAAATTGCATTGAAGTTGGAAAATGTTTCATAATCAATGCTTTAAGCATGATTGATCTTTCTTGTTTTTTATTACAATGGCTGGGCTTATGGCATGATTGTTGTTGTTGAGACCCAGACCGTCCGACCTACCAGAAAAGTGTAAGGTAACTGTTCGGACGACCGGGAAGTGCCACCCAATTTAGACCAGAACCCAGTGGGGGAGGCATCCACAGGGACCGTACCCTCCTTCCCCGACCACCAACCTCTCGGAAGGACTTACGGACCCACATGTTTAATGTGATCGTACTCCGCGTGAACACGGCAGCAGTTTTGGCAGTGGCGGAAACCGAACCCGGGCCTACCGAGTGCAATTTCCGCGCACTAACCACTGAGCTACGGCGCCCCTTCATAGCATGATTGTAAGAATTCGCAATGTTAGCAGTTATAAACACCATCATATATTTCAGAATCTTGCACTGACAGACAATAGCATTTTACCCAGTTCGAAAAAATCACTATACTTAGTCTGCAGTATGTCATAGCCTTCAGATATCATTTTATGTTCACAGCCACTGTGGGAAGCGTAGGTTTCAAGATCAACGTCTTGTCAAACTTCGACAAATAATACTAAACACTGATGGTTATAATTATATAATGAACCCTTCCCTTTTCTTCGAATCGAACCAATAAAACTTTACAGACGTAGGCGGACTGCGTGTGGGCTGGACCAGGGGTCAACCGAGTAGGTTGTTTGGGTGCAACAGCGCCTGCCGATGGATCCTTTTGTTATCATCGACTTCTTAAAGGAGGATTGTCAGCAGTCAATCACGACGCTTTTTGCGTTTGGATGCTGTAGGTGTGGAACGGGTTCGTTAGACTGGCAAGATTTCCTTTACGAATGGCATCAAGATGGACAGACAGGCCAGACGCGGGGGAGGGTACTTATAAGCACTCACAAGGAAAATCAACTGATACATGGAGAGGAATACCTTGAGTAATTAATCAGAAGTTAATGTACTTGAATATGTTTACTGTATAAAAATGATTTGGATCAAAGTAGTCACATAGCCGCGGCCGAATAACTAATACCCATGAATGCTACGAGTTGAAGATGTCACAGTCTATTCATGTAAACAGATTGGGGTTTAATTATATTAAAATAATGAAACGAATTTTCATATGTTGGACTTTGAAGTATTTGATCAAAAGAAGCTGATTAGAAATCAATGTTTATCAAAATAACTGCATGATATATCAAAAACATTACTCACTAAAACTATATTATTATCAGTTAGAAAATGTACACGGCGTTGCTTGAGATTTAAAGTAGGGATTAATTTCATTCATTCATTCAATTTTTCAAAAGGCGCAGTCACCGTACAGCGGGCACACGCACGTCGTGTAATACGCTCTAAATAAGCGCGCGCGCACTCCCTCTATCACTGCCTGTTCCAGGCAACTTTCCAGGCGCGTAATACGCCTCGAGCCCGCTGGTCACATCAACCATTACACCCTGATACGACTTCGTATTACGCCCTAAATACGTCTTGTGTATTACGCGACTCTTGGCCTCTGCTAAGTATTACGCCCCTTTCGCCGAAATTTTCCATCTAAAATCAAGATGCCACTTCTCTGTCAGGTGCAAATTACAACCTTTCCAATCCCATTTCGAGCCTGTGACTATACTATAGATTCCATACTACAGGAATGCATCAACATGATGGGTTGAAATAATTAATTTCTGATATTAACTAGGTTTTACAAATGCAATTGGGTGCGGTAGAAATCGAAATCTTTTGCTACATTTTTTTTTTAAATGAAGTACATAATGTTGTTCTACGTACATGATCTTGCAAAGAAATCCATCTTCGTAGAAAACTTTCCCCCGACGAAAATTGCCGACATATTGCTAAACATCATGTGGCGCGAAGTGTGACTCTTGCGACAAAGAAAAAGATAGTTTAACTGTGTTCGTTTTCCCTATATTTCAACTATTATTTCATACCTCTGTAGAAATAGTACTACTGAGGCACCCGCACTGGCTTAACAGCATGCATATGTACCAAATTTGATATTATTGAGTTGAATAGTTTGGAAAATATTGCAACAAAAGGCAAAATACCCATGCGCATTTTGCTACGACATGGGAAAAATTTCAAAACAATCACGAAGTTAATTTTGCATTCATGTTGCTGCCTACCTTAAAACTAAATTTTGTTTCAATCGAACAAGTAGTTTTGGAGAAAAACCGATTACATTTTTCTTTGTGCAAAATGCGCATACTTACACTACGCGCGACACAGCTTAACATTTAAAAGAAAATGTTCTACATAATTTTTATGCGTATAAGAGTACAGAATTTAGCTTTATTCGGTCAAATAGTTTCGGAGCTATTGAGATATTGTGAAAGTTAGGTCCACCATATTGCGCACGATTCACTCAAAATTTGAAAAAAGAACAAAAAATCACAACTTTGTTTTTGTGTAATATTCTAACGGTATAAAATTTGGTTTCATTTAGTTTGGTAGTTTTGGAGAAAACGGGATACTAACTGTCAAACATGTTAAACAGACATCAAAAATGCTAAAAATGTGTTTGTTCTTCCGTAATAAGACAGAAAACATATAGATTTTGAATTTGGCCGAAAAGTATTTTTAATGCGAAAACAAAATTATCTTTTAACGCGGGAAGTAAAATTCCTACGTATGTCAATAATACACTTCTTCAACTGACTTACATGTGTCATTTTGCTGATACTTATGACTCAAAGTACTTTTTTTTTTCTTTTCATATATGCTATACCTTAACACTTTCTTGTCTGTCACCATTCCCTCGCGCTTATACGTATATTAGAATATTTGGTTAACTTAAATTTAATAATGTTAAAATAATGTGGGGCGTAATTACTTGAATCGTGGCTGATCATTAAGGATTTTGTGGATAAATCAATAGTATGTAATACTGAATGCCAAACTTGAAAGAATAAAAAAAAAAAAATGCAAAAATTACAAGTTTGGCGCTCAGTTTTAAGTTGACATCCAACTTGGGATTTATAAAACTTAATTTTTTAATTCCAAGACGCACATTTTTTACCTTTTTTTCGGATCTAATTAAAGCTTCTGGGTAATTTTCGCTATATTTTGTGTGGCATGATGCAGCTTTGATGTATGTGTAAGCATGATGTAGCTTTTTTTTCGGAAATGTAGATTTATTACTTCTTCAAAGCTGAAAACGTTTTTCATATGAAAAACAAAATGTGCCCCCTCGCCGTAGTGAATATAAAAAAAGAGGGAGGATTTTGGTATATTTCTTTTAATATTGATTCGCTTATTTTTAATATCCTAATCAAATAATTTACTTTTATTTCTATTTTTTAATTCCATCCTCCACATTTTATCACCATCCTTGTTTCGAATAAACTAAAACAGTCGGGATTTTTTTGCCTATTTTTGAGTTATATTAATGTATCTCGAATAAATATACAATTTTTTTCGCTGAAGTAGAAATGTAATGTTTTTATCATTTTTCCAATGTATATAAACGTGAAAAATTTGGTATTTTCCTATGAATATTTATGAGTCCTAGTTTTTTATACCTCACTCGAACATTTTAATATTTTTAACATAAAACCCTCCTTACCCCTTACGTTTTTATCGTGAAATATGCGGATCATTTTCCTGTATTTCGGTAGAGTTGGTCGAAAACCCAGGCCACCCGATTCGCCCTAGGGCACGAGCAGCAATTTGAGTGGCCGACGGTAGAGTTGGTGTGACTCTGAAAAATTTTTAGGGCGTTTTCGTTTACTTTTACAAAACTATATGAAACAACGAAAACTTGTCGTTTTTACGCCCCTTCTCTTTCGCCGGTGAATGCACAATTTATATTTTTTTCCTCTTAGTTTTGACACCACACTTGAATATTTTAATTATTTTATTTCCACTCCATATTTTACGACCCCCTCTTTTTCTAACATTTTTACACCTTTTATCTAATCAACTTAATAAACAAAATTTTTATATGTTTACGTCCCCCCCCCCCCACACACACAACATAAAAGGAAATTAAATTAAATTTAAAAAGTGTATTATTTTTTACATCCCATGTGAGTATTTTGATTTTTAATTTCTCCGCTCCACATTTCCCCCTTATTCATCTTTTTCTAATCAATTTAAAGTACCTTAATTATTTTCCCCGCGTGTAGATTAGGTTGATTAAAACTCCGATACTTTCGTTCATTTAATTTTTTCAAAACTAAGAAAAAGGGAAACTTGATGAAGCTTTTAATAGCCCTCTACCCCAGTAAATGTTAAAATTAAAAAAAACAAAAAAAAAAACTGATACACACACACACACACACACACACACACATATATATATATATGTATATATATATATATATATATATATATATATATATATATATATATATATATATATATATATATATATATATATTATCTCACTCTATTCTTATCATTCTTTTTTTCAACTTCATTTTTTATAACTATTCATCTGCTTAACCATTCCTGGAATTTTAAATTTTAAAATTTGTGTAATATTCATGCTGTTTGATCACTAATCTGCATCTTCATGCCGAATTTGAAGAGCGAGCGAGTTGGATTTTGTGTATGGACAGAATTAAAAAGCTCATTAATAGGATTCGTGTTTTTACTACGGGACCCCTAAAAGGAAGATAGTGAAATTAAAAGAAAAAAAAATATGTTAATATTTATCACTTACTTGCAAACTATTTCTTGGGATTTTATTTTTGATAATAAGATACAGCAGGTTTATGGATTTTCCCATCAATCTTCTGTTTTGACAATTTTAATCGCGTCTTGTAAGCTTTTGCTCATACCTGCATTTGGTATTTCAATTTGTTCTGTTCCTAATTTAAAAATTTCTACGTTTTCTCATGTATAATGACGAAAGATAATTTGATTTTTTCAAATCAGCTCGGTAGAATTCTGAATGTCACTGTGACTCTCACTGATGCACGATGACATAAGTAGTAAGTACTTACACGTCACCAAGTTTCCAGACACCAAGTTTGGAGTTTCTTACACTTTGTTGCAACCTTCAAAGATGTTTTCACACAAAAATCCATATTACATACTAGTCCCAAACAAATTTTAAATACTATACAGTCCCGTTTATTAAGGATTTTGGAACTAAAAAAATGTAGTTATCAATTATTTTTTATGGCGATTTAACCATCTTTCTTCTAGCTAAAAAATATTGTAGTTACCACGTTGTAGTCAGTGTTTGCGTAACATCGATCGAGTTTGTATGGGTGATGGGTTTGATCTATGTAATTATTGCATTTTCTGGATTACTTGGATTTTCGTTTTGGTCTCATCTAGATAAAAAGGATTCTACCGTGTTTGCAAACTCTCATGTCACATGAATAAGTAAAATACACTTTGTGCAAAGGATAAGGAAAACTTCAATAACGTATATAAGCATAAATGACACAATAATGCAGCATACAACTGTCTCGAGGATATGCTGGATCCCCTTCGTTAGTGCAACAGAATCACCAAGCCCGAAGTCCAAAAAGGCAATGGCCACAAACAGAAGAAACAGAGGAGGTTATACACCTAAAACCTGGATCTCAAGTATCCTCCAAACAGCTGTATGATTCAGTATTGTGTTATTTCTGCTTATATACGTTGCTCAGGTATTCCTAATTCATGCCTTAGTATGGAAACTCAGAGCTGGCCAGGTGACATTCTATACATCGAACTACTGAGACGATTATTTTTGCTCCTAAATTGTGCTGGGCCGTACAAACATATAACTTATTAAATACGGTGAAACATGCCGTTGACGATATTTTAAGTACCAGGAAATATATCTTTATAGACAGTTTATCGTTATAGACAAAGTTGAACCTGTTATATTTTATAATAGCAGTTATTTAATGTGAGTGCAACACTATTTTTATAATATCGTGTTAAATTTAAAATTTTAAATAACAGATTAGGAATGTAGATTAACATAAATTATAAGAATCTAATTCCAGTTCGAAATTTTAACACATATACTTTTATTACATTTCTAATGATCTGAAATTGCATGTGCATAATGATAAAAATATTAAGGAATTATGTTTTTTTATTTAAAAATAGAAAATGCGTTAATACCTTAAAACAGAAACAGAAAACCTACTATATAATCGCACCATCGAGAAGGAATAGATTCTATCCTTCTGGATTAATCGCACGCTATGCGTACGTTAAACAGAATCTGGATCATTCAACATGAAACATAAAATATTTATTTTTTAATTAATAAGAGATATGATCTGATATTTTTGTTTGCTTGGTTTTTGATAAAGAATACATTCGCTATATATACATTTTTTTATACCAACTAGCTAATTTAGATATACATCTGGAACATTTGGTATTATTGGAATATAGTTTTGGAATATTTATCTTTAGACAGGAGACCAACTACCTTTGTGTACGATATTTTTTACCATTAACAGATTGTCGAGGGCTCTATTATTGCTTTCAAAAGTATTGGACACAATATATGCCAAAGTTTGAAAATTTAAAAATTATCGCTATCTACAGCTTTACTCGAAAGCAAATTATTGTTATAAACAAGTTCGATGTGCGTTAGTGCTATAGGAAATCTGCTGAAAATATCGTTATGGACAGGTTTATAGTTACATGCAATATAGGTTCATTGTATCTGAAAATTCATGGCGTAATCTTATAGGACTGGAAAACCTTGACAATTATCTCCACGCAAGATTGCGAAGGTCCACGTGAGTTGGCGAGGGGGCCCATCTTTAGGAAGTTGCTGCAAGCCAGTTCATTGCCGTTAATATCATACTGGTACGTGATCGTGCAATAAGAAGGGGGATGGGTTTCGTAGATATTGAAAGTGAACGCGCAATAGCTCAGACATTTTCAATGATAGATAGCGCAATTTTTCTTAACGATGTCCGTGAAGAAATTCTTTGGGGGCCGAATTTGGGAAACTTTGCAGGAACTTGAAAAACATGTTCGTTAGCTCGTCGCATTCGCAATATTTGGAGAATTTGCAGCACAGGGAGCAAGGCCCCTTAAACCCAACTGAGCCCCTTTCTTGCGTAAAGGTGATCTTGACTCAAACTCACTTTCACTTTAGTTTGGGGCGCATTTTTTGCCAGCATTAGAATTCTGTCTGCATCATCTTGCTGATAATGAACTTGGAAACACGTGCCGTACAATGCATGCAGTTTTCCAAGATGTATTGTTTTTAAACGACGGGATTATTTATATTTAAATTAGCTAGAAACTTTTGATTCGTTACAGCTTATGAGTGAATATAGACTTTGATGTAGACTTTTTGTTTTTTCACGCTTTTAATTAGCGTGCTCTGTTACATTCGAATCTTGTGATCATTTTCTAACCCAATTCCCGGTATTCAATCGACTTCTTGTATACTTACGTATTCCTGAAGACAATACAGTATTCTGCCAAATGTGAGTTGCCCCCTCCCCCCTCCATTGTAAATTGTAATTTAACTTCTTAATATCGAACAAGCTTCCCTTGCCTCAAATTTCTCTATCTCATCACAATGCAAGTTTTGAAGTCAATTCAAATTTCAAACGTTTTAATAGAGCGTCCCTTCAAGTGCCATTTTTCTAATTCGTTTTTTCCCAAGAGTTTTATAGAACGATTGACTGTGTTCCAAATGTCAAGCGTATCCAATTGGAAGTGATTCAAATGATCACTTGGGAATTCGTATATGTTAATTTACCGAATGCCCATTAAAAATCAACGATATCACACTAAGCAAATCCTAAGCAGTGATCCACATATTTATTTAATATTGAATATATATATATAACTTACAATATTTCTTTGAAGAAAGCAGGCATGTGTCAGTTATGTGACTACACTTGCTTCGAGGATGGTTTTAGCACCCCTTTCTCAGGCCAACAGAACAGTATGTACCCTTAACAATCGTTAAAAACCAACTGCGACAAAGCAGGCAAAGAGAAATTTAAAGAGAAATTCAAACAAAGCTAGAATTAAATCAAACAAAGCTCAAACCAAAAATTCGCTATGGTGGTATCAGCTATTGATAAAAACAACCATAAACATATCAACAAGGGCCGATAAGAGGTCTTTCTTCATTATCAAATTAATATAATTCTAGAATTTCTCGTCAGTTTTATCTAAATATTAGGTTGTACCAAATTTCAACTTTCTAACTGAATCGTTACCAGCCGAATTCAGTTGCAGTTAAACTTTTATTATTACTTTTTAACACTTTACAACAAAGTTGAAAAGTGTTTATGACTTTGTTCATTCTGTCTGTCTGTCTGTCCGTTAGCACGATAACTGCCGTAAAAATGACTTAATCAAAATGAAATTTTAGTATGTTGTTCAGACGGTCTGTAGGACCTATGGGAATATAAATGAATAGTATCACCCAATTAGTTTTAGATTGAACCCGGGTTGAAAAAATGAAATACATTGAGCCCTATGGGACCTAATTTTTCGAACATTTTTTGCGCGGATTTAAAATTCACAAATTGCTTCGAAAATTTTAGGTAATATTCAAATTGTTCCATGAAATATATCAAAAAAAAATTCAGCGAAATATATTCAGTAGTTTTTTAAATAAAAATTAAAATAATAATAACACCTCTTTTATGAAGCGATCACGTGACCATGATATGAAAAGATCACGTGACCCACTTCAAAATGATATATGGCATCCATCTTGTCTCAAAATCGCGAGTTTTAAAGTTCTTTTTAATTCATATTGAGTGTTGTATCTGTCCTAAAACCACTTTATTTTTGTTTAAATTCTGTGCATCTATATACTGAAACAACGCAATTACAATATATTTGAGTTTAAATGCTCATTCAAATTTGATTATTTCTACAACGAAGACTGTTTTTCACTTATGTAAAATGTAAACAGCAAAATATGTAGAATTAGTTGTATTAGAATTGCTGTATTTCTTTAACACAAAATCATTTAGTTCATGGAGTCTCCGTAGCTGATATGAATGAAATATTCATTGATTTTATAAAGAGAAGGACGATTTTTTTAGATGAAGTTTTACGCATAGAGTTTAATTACTTGTAGCTCCATGGTCTTAATTTTTAAATAAAATAAATTATTATAGTATTGTGATGAATGACATGAATGGCAAATTATTTATGAATGAAATGTTGCTTTTATAGAGAGAACCAGGCGTGTTATTTTTTCTATGACGTCATTTGAATGAATTTCAGTTGTTTTCGATGAAGTTTTCAAATATAATAAATTATCGTAGTATTATGATAATTCTAAAATTATTACTGAGGAATGTATCACATTTTAGAGATGTTTAAACCGGGCAATTTATATTTCAATGCCGTCATTTGAATGAAGTTCATTTTTTTCGATGAAGGTTTAAGTTTTCAAATATAATAAATTAATGTAGTATTGTGATAAGTTTTAAAATATTACCGAGGAATGTGTATTGCATTTTAGACATGTTTAAATAAAATTGCATTGAAGTTGGAAAGTGTTTCATAATCAATGCTTTAAGCATGATTGATCTTTCTTGTTTTAAATTATTATTATGATTAGTATTCCAGTACCAGCAAGTTCGATGAAAAATATAACTATTATGAGGGAAAATATTAATTAAAAATATATAAATTAATTAAAATTGAGGAAATTAATTTTTACTACATATTCATAAATCTAATCTCTACAATGCCATCAATTGATTTCGAAGTAATTATCTTGAATTTTGAATTTCTGTGGTTTCCACATAAAAATTTTAGTAAAGTTAAGTAAAGTTTAGTAAAGTTTAGTAAAGTAATTTTAGTAATTTTAAAAAGTTTAAGAGTAAAATTTTAAATAATGCTCAAAATCGTCTAATTATATTAAATAATAATGTATTATATATTTTTCTGAAACAAATTATTTTAAACATCAGTTCCACTTAAATAGTGATTGAAATAAATAAGTTCTTACGTCAGGTATGAAAAATAATTAATTTAAATAACTTTTTTTAAATGTTCTTAGTTGGGAACATTAGCAGATAAAAGGTTAATATGTGTGTTTTGTGCTTACTTCACAATTGTAGATATTTTACTACTCATACATTTTTTTTTAACGATCGACCTGCCTACCTAACGGCAAGTATATATCTCGAGCAAGTATATATTGAAAGCGAGCGTTTCGCATTTGTTTGAAAAATCAAACAGTTTGGCGTGAAGCACGCCTAGTAACAAATACTGGGGACTTGCCATTTATGTCATCCCCTGTGTTACACGATATACTTTAGCACCGAATTTATTACCAAAAGCCATCTCATAAGGAAATGCGTTTTGAAATCAGTCTACATTTCTAGCATTTTAGGGTGTAGAGCACCACCTCAAAAGTAAGTTTTTAAGAAATCCATTTTTTCCTATCCCGTTTACCAAACAATATTTTCTTGCATCGTGTTTTAAGCTTTTATCTTAACATCAAGCATGCTTTGTGTTTAATCTGCATTTAAAATATTTTGCTGTAAAGCACCTTCCTCTTGAATGCAATTTTTTTAAACTATTACTCAAAAATTTTCTTGAAAGACCTACACTCTTCCGCCAAATTTAGAGTTTCTATGTCGTTGAAAATAAAGCTATTGCCATTAACACCACCAATCGAACATTTTGATATACATTATCTCGAAACTAACAAATATTGACTTCCAACTATATTGACTAACAAATACAACTTCCTTTCTTATTATATGATCTACATTTGTACCAAATTGAAGGTCTCTCTCTCTCATTGTATTTTCCAAACAGTTCGCGTTTTAGCTTTGCGGAGTGTTAAAAAATTCTAAAAAGAGTGTCGAAAGCCCAGATCGTCCGGCTCGTTCGAAGACATGGAGCAGCAAGGTGGGCGGCCCGTCTAAAGTGTGTAAAAAAATTCTACTTTTCTCGTCAGTTTTATCAAAACACATAGCCTAATGTCGAATTTCTTGTTCTTGTCTTAACAGTAATTATATTTTATGTTTACTACACTTTTCGAACATTTATGGCACTCAGTATCCCCATATAAAAAAAAATCTGATGTGGGCAGCATATGACTTTCCTCATATAATGCAATAATTTTAATTCTTTTACAGTTAATCATCTAACATTTAAGATTTGAAAATATTCATTTTTAACTCTGGAATGCTAACTTTATAATTCAATAAAATTCCAGTCAAAATAACGTTTTCGAGTGTTTAAGGGACAAATATAATAACTTGCCGTTGAAATGGAAAAAGAATATTGATTGGCGCCAATCAAATTGAACTCGTTAAATATATTAGGTAGGATGATTCCGTATAAGACACCGTTGTCTTGAGCCCCGATTTTGTAAAATATATGGCTCAACTTGTACTCATTCAGAAAGTGTAGAAACGTATTCTCAGTTATTTGGCGAACAACCGGTTTATTTTCGTGGAAATACAATTTTTTTCAGCCATGAAAACTTTTGACTATTTAATGAGTTTTAAGTAATGATCAAACATTTTTAATTTTCGGTTCCGTTAACTATTATTTTGTTAATTACCTTGATCTCATGAACTTAAACACAATGCAACATACAACACACCACACATTGTAGATTGTATTTCCATATTAGGAAATATAATGACTCCGCTTTCTTTTAACATATGGCTGCATTTGAAGGCACTATTTCTTGGTTATTTTGTGAAAAATCGGTTTCCTTTTCATCGAAATACTGCTGATTTTTGTGAGGTTTGTGAGATATGTATATTTTTTCAACTATCAAATTTGTTTGCTATTTAATGTGCTTGAAGTCGTTACCGTACGTTTGCAATTTTTACTCTCTCTGCAATATGATAATGTAGGAGAAAGTATTGGAATCATATCGAGTTTTCGACGGATTGACACGCTTTGGGACCTCTAGAGTAATAAAAAAAAAAATAAAAAAAAAAAAAAAAAAAAAAAAAACGGTTTTTAGAGTTACGTCTGTCTGTGCATCTCTCTGTGTGTGTCTGTCTGTGTAATGTATGTATCCATTCTAAATTTAAAAACTAATGGGCAAATTTTATAAAATTTTAAAGAGTGGTGTGTGACTTGTGGGTGACCCTGGTGCTGAAGATTTTGATACGATTAGAGAAAAAGGAACCTGCCTTTGTTGCGAAATGGCCCGCAAAAATCGTATGTATACACTGTAGCTGACAAACTAATTCACCAAATTACACAAAATTTAGTAGATAAGTCGCTTGTGGGATACTATGGGGCTGGTTAGATATTGATATTACTCGGAAAAAAAGAATCTGCCATATCTTTTCGAAATGGCCCGCAAATCTAAAATATCCGATCTAAAATAAAATATTACATATGTTCAAATGTATCAACTAAATGCTTGCTTTATACGTAATTTTTGACGACAAAAGGAATAAAATCAACCCCATTACTCTAAGATGGACCATTCTCGAGATATTTAAATTTTTAATTTTGAGGAACTGAAGACGTTTTTTACTGTAGTTAAAAAATTATTTAATGAAATTTCTCAAAACTTAGTAGTTAAGTCCCTTGATGGTTATACTGATGCTGATTAGATTTTGATATGGTTCGAAAAAGTATAACCGACTCTTTTTTGTGAAACGGCCCACAAAGATAGTGAAAATCTGAAATAAATGACTAAAATTGTTAAAATACATTCTTTTGCAAAAAAAAAAAAGAAAAAAAAAAGAAAAAACACCATGAAGAAGGTGACTACTTTTATTGAAATTAAATATGCGTACAGCTTATACACAGGTAATGAAATGATTACAAAATCAAGGCCGCAGGACCCATCAATGGTTAGAATAGAATTTTCAAATTAGTAATTGGTGAACCCCCTTCCCCCCCCCCCTGGAAGCAATGCATGCTTGTATACGTCTAGATAAGGAGTGATAAAGTTTCCAAATGTCATCCTGCGATACATTTTGCCAGGAATTCCTCAATTGTTGCTCCAGATCTGCTATATTTCGGGGTGCCGGAATCTGGCGGCCGAGCATGTTCCATACATACGTGCTCGATTGGCGAAAGGGCTGGTGACCTTGCTGGCCAAGGAACAGTATCAACAGCACAGAGACAGTCCACAGATATACAAGCCGTATGTGGCATGGCATTATCTTGTTGGAAAATGACCCCAGAATGACGTGCTATGAATGGTAACGTAAACAGCCGCATGATATCATCAACATATCGTTGAGTTGTTAAAATTGTACGCAGGATGACTAGGGCGACCTGATTTCGTAAGAGATAGCCCCCCACACCATCAGACCAGGGATAATGGCAGTGTGCATGTGTAAAAGAAAGGCTGATAGGGACCGCTGGGCCTGGCGCCTCCACACACGTACCCGATGGTTATCTGCTGAAAGATGGAAGCGTGATTCATCGCTGAACACTATGCGATTCCAGTCTGCTGGTAGTCATGATGCTCGGCTTCGACACTACTCCAAACGACTCTGTCGACGTTGTGGGGTTATGGGCAGACGTCTTAAAGGCCGAGGTGAGCGTAACCCCACCTCAGCCAAGCGCCGTGAGATGGTGGAAGGTACCACGGGTGGTATGAAAGAGGCTGTAGCACGTTGGATGGCGGACAATGATGCCCTTGGGCCAGTTCAAGCCTGTCGCACAATCATCCGATCTTGCCTCGCATTCGTGCACCTTGGCCTTCCAAAGCCTTCATTCCCTCTATAAGTTCCTTGCAGCAACCATTGCTACCTGCACCTTTGCACAGCAGTGTTCGTTCGGTGCAGGTGGCGGCCTATTGCTCAGTATGAGCTTCACGCATCCCGACTATAGACCCCGTTCGAATTCATCTAATTGCTTCTAATGTCTTCGGCAACGTCGTAACCGGCATTATCGGTTATGTCTCCACGGAGATGCAACGCCGATAACGAGCAAAGATAAACCTTCCACATTTTAAACCTGTTTTATAGGATGGCGCAGTAGAAACTCGTTCTATGACCGAAGTTAATACTCATTAGCCTTGCAAATTTAACCATTTGCATACTTGGTAGAAAGGAATTTGCATGCGAAATTTCGAGATGATCGGATTATTATTATTATTATTTTCTCCCCCCCCCCCATAAGAGTGCATATTAATTAAGTACTTGTTCCATATTTGGAAATACTACTATTTCTGGTATCACTGTTATGAGCACAAAATTTTTTAGAAATTATGTCCAGGATATTGAAAATTGAAGGTCCTTTAAACTATTTATTTTACCATTAATGATGCAAAAAGTTGTAGATTTATAATAGTAAATGATTTCTACCTTCGGGTCGAAATAATTTTCTTCTTAGCGCTGATACAACCATCCACTACAACGGTTATGTATTGTCAATTCTGTCAGTCAACGGCTTTGGCTTAAGAATATAATTATATACTATTCTTTGCTTATAATCATGTGTGATAGAAGCAGTTTTGCGTTCACTATACTGTAAGCTATTAGTAAAGCTTCCGTGTTTATCTTTTCGGGACAGTAATTAGTGGCGAAGCGAGATAAAATAATGTCTATGGACATAAAGCTCGGACCTGTTTTTCTTTAAGGAATTATTAAAAAGTTATGCAAAACTAGTGAACGAAAATGTCCATGCTTACAAGGTTTTTTAAAAATCATTTGCCTGGATTTAAGATGTTAACAAATACTTACGCAAACAAGAAGATGAAAATGCTCAATGGATAATTTTATCAATTAACTTTGATAAAGTCTATAGATTTGTTAGATTTTGTTAAGTAAGCAGCCTCAGCTATTTCCATTTTCTCCTAAATTGTGTGTTTACTTTTATTGCTTTGACAAGTTTTATATTTTCTAATCTACTGTTCATGAACAACTTAAAGCTCGTCGTGATAAAACAAGTACGTATTCTATACACATAAACGCATGCAGTTTTATTAATAAAATAATTTATCTTATAAATTTACTTCATCGTATACGCTGGTTGTATACAATTGTATACGCTGGTTGTATATGATTGTATACGATTATCTTGTAAATTTACATGATTATATCATGTGATTTGCAGTACTGAAATTTATTTCTATCATATCTATAAAAATCTGATGTAGGCGGCACATTTCCTTATATAATGCAATGAATTAACTTCTTTCACAGTAAAAAAATTATGCAAAGATCCACGGCATAGTGTTTGTAACGTTGAATTTGTAGCTTTTTCGGATGGCAACATATAAATTATTTCGTACCCAATTAACTTATATTTTACTGAACTCTAAATAAACATTTATCAATATTGATAGCATCCTCAATAAGCAACATAGTTCATATATTAAAATATTATAAAAATAAATTCATCAATTAGTCGTCATTTTCGCAATTTTGACGATATTTTTGCTCCTCGGAGGCTAAATATCTCAAGTTGACGATATTTCGCCAGATATTCACCGCCAAATGTAAGTTCGCCAAATGTATCGTCAAGTGTTACAAACAAACGGAGTGAGGGGCGCGGTAGCCCATTGGTTAGCGCGCTGGAGTTGCACTCGGTAGGCCCGGGTTCGATTCCAGCCACTGCCAAAACTGCCGCCGTGTTCACGCGGAGTACGATCACGTTAAACATGTGGGTCCGTAAGTCCTTCCGAGAGGTTGGTGGTAGGGGAAGAAAGGTACGGTCCCTGTGGATGCCTCCCCCACTGGGTTCCGGTCTAAATTGGGTGGCACTTCCCGGCCGTCCAAACAGTTACCTTACACCTTTCTAGTAGGTCGGACGGTCTGGGTCTCAACAACAACAAACGGAGTGAAGAGCATTTGTTATATACTAGAAGATAAGCCCGTCATATGACGAAATTAAAAATTTGCAAAGCATTGCCTCCTATTTAGCATCATTTTTAACACTTTCCAACACAGTTGAAAAGCATTTATGACTTTGTTCATTCTGTCTGTCTGTCCTTTCGCACAATAACTGCCGTAAAAATAACTTTATTAAAATGAAATTTTAGTATGTTGTTCAGACGGTCTGTGGTACATATGAGAATGTAAATGAATAACATCACCCAATTAGTTTTGGATTGAACGCGGGTTGAAAAAGTGAAATACATTGAACCCTATAGGACCTAATTTTTCAAATATTTTTTAAGCAAATTTAAAATTCACAAATTGTTTCGAAAATTTTAGGAAATGTTCAAATTGTCCTATGAAATATATAAAAAACATTTCAGAAAAATATGTTGGGTAGTTTTTAAATAAAAGTTGAAATATTAATTACACCCATATTATATGAAGAGATCACGTGACCCACTTCAAAATGAAATATGGCATCCATCTTTTTTTCGTAGTGTAAAAATCGTTATTTTTAAAGCTGTCTTACATTAGTTCTTTCTTACTTCTAAAACCGCTTTATTTTTGCGTGTTTTCTAGGTATCTGTATTCTGTGCCACCGCAATTACAATATTTTTTAGTTTAAATGATCATCAAACTTTGATTATTTCTACAACGAAGCCTAATTTTAATGGCTGCAGAATGTAAACAAGTGATTGTAAGATGAGTTGTATAAGAATTACTGAATTTTTTTAAAGCAAAATTATTTAGCTCTGGAGTCTGGAATAAAAGTGATATGAATGAAATATTTATTGTTTTTACATAGAGAGCCAGACGATTTATATTTCGATGACGTCATTTGAATAGAGTTCATTTTTTTCGATGAAGTTTTATGTTTTCAAATATAATAAATTATTGTAATTACTGTGATAATTTAAAATATATCAGCGCAGAATTTATTGCATTTTAGGGATGTTTAAATAAAATTGCATTTCAGTTGGAAAGTGTTTCATAATCAATGTTTTATGCATGATTGATCTTTCTTGTTATCAATTTGATGCCATTTTTATCAATTTCGAAATTAGGTGACATTTTTATCAATTAAGTCAAATTGGCAACATTTAAAAATGCCGACAAGTTTGCGACATCTGCCAAATTTTTCGCCAAGCATTACGGACGGACGGTGAAATAGGTTATTTTTATAGTCAATTCGTATGTTCTTTCCAAGATATTGAATTTTTATCAGTTAGTCGTCATTTTTATCAATTTGGCGACATTTTCGTCAATTTAGCAACATTTTAAAAAATTGCCAAGTTAGCGATATTCCGCCAAAATTTGTCGCCAGAATTTCGCCAAGCGTTACAGACGGAGAAATAGGTTATTCTTATAGTAAATTCTTATATTTTTTCCAAGATATTGAAGTTTCATCAATTAGTCGTCATTTTCTTTGATTTAGCGCCATTTTTATCAATTTGGCCACTTTTTTTTCAAGTTGGCGACATTCTCGCCGATCTGGTAATATTAAAAAAAGTCACCAAGTTGACGATATTCTGCGAAATTTGTTGTCAAATTTTTGACAACCGTTATGGACTGAGAAGTAGGTTATTCTTATAGTAGATAAACAACTAGTGGCGACCAGATAAAAAACTATTACCCAAAGTACCTTTTCTCGTGAATGGAACGAGCTAGATCCACGAGAATGATGATAACAAATTTATTGTATAATGTTACATGTGAAAAGTGAACATGTTTCACAATAATAAATGCTTTTTTTTTAAATTTTATGTGATCTTTTGATAAATTTATTTGAAGAATGTGCAATATCTCGAGAACGGTTCATGATAGCGCTCTAACATTGGTTCCAATCGTTTTCTAATGAAAAGTTATATAAGAAATAATTATTTACATAAATTTAATGAGGGTTTTGATTTTTCAAAATTTCATTACAAATTTAGGGGTGTTCTGAACATTCGATTGCTGCAATTATTTCTCACTGCAATTTACAGCTATTCGGCGTTGATAATAAACAGGTTAACGGATGGATGTTGGGCGACGCACTTGTAGTAGGATTAAAGAGTGTAGAAAATCCCCCTTTCGCACATTTTCAAGCTTTTAATACTAAATTATTTTCGAATTTAATCGAGAGTTTGATAGAAAGTATCTGACACGTTTTAAATGCATTTTGTTTTCTGTGTAAACTCTAGTAAAAAGATGTACTCAATTTTTAAGTAATAAATTTATCGTCTTTGCAGGTGACGCCAAATGTATAAAACACATTACATTCGTTAATATAACTATGATCACAGCATTTTACGACGTGAACAAAGTCATGTTCTGTATTTATGTTATATTCGTACTTCAAAATCAGTTTATTCCAATTGAATGTTCAGATAGAATTATCCAGAATTCAAATTTATGGAATTTAACGAAGAAAAACAAATTTTAGTTAAGTGCATCGTAAATACAAACGAACGTAACTAAAATGAGTATCAGGGATTTTACATCATTTGTCGCGTATTAATATGGTTCGGTTCAAATGGCTCCAAACGACTAAAATATGTCATCATACCTTCCCGACTGGCTGGTTGAAACGCCATATTTCATTACCTTCAACACTGGGTTTAAGAATTTCAAGATGGCAATTGTGAATGTATTGACTAGACATAATGCGTTGTTTTAAGCTGCCACTACTTCTTCTGACTTGTATGCGTTAATAAATACAAAAAGTAATATAAACATTGAAATTTGAACACACTGCAACAAATTATGGGTAAATGCAACAGAAAAATATCCATATTGAAAACATTATATACTAGCAGGTATACTCGGCATTGCTGGCGATTTAAAATATGTACAATAAAAGAATGATCGTTCTCGTTGTACAAAATCTTCGCAGGCAGACCAATGAATAAAACAACCTGGTCCAATTTGTGGACAAATTTACACATACGCCAAAATGAATACTATTTTTATCTTGTTGCAACATCAGTTAAACACAATAGAAAATAAATGCGTTTGAAAAATCTTTGCCAAAATAAAACAGATGACTTCAAAAATTGAAAATATTAAAACTTCAATTATTTTATATACAGGGTGTCCCAAAATGATTGAAACGCGCTTTAATTCTTTATCTGTTCGAGATAAGTGGGCAATGTAAATTGCAAAAATGTTGAAAGAAAGGTAGGATATAAGGACTACGTTAATGAAATAGTCCTGCCATTAATTTTCAAAAAGTTACACTTTTTAAATTTTTATACGACCCCCTTAGACAAATTTGGTCAATCAGAAATTTTTTATTTTTAATGCAACAAGATCATTAAAAAAACCGCATATCTGTATCTTTAAAATTGAGCGAGTTATATTTAATTGAAAATTGAACATTGTGAATGGGGACCATATATCAAATTAGAAATGTAAATTTGTGACATATCACAAAAAAGGTAAAACTGGATGATAATACATAGAAGACATTTTTGCGAATTCCGCGTAGGCTCACGATGCAATCACAGATTCCTTTTACTTTTTCTTTAACTTTTTCTTTAAGTACTTTTCAATAACTGAATACTTTTTCAATACTTAAGTACTTTTAAGTACTTTTTTTACCTAAACAATTTCCATCGTCAATTTGTTTATGACCCCTATTTTCACTCATGAAACAGCCTTTCACATGGTACGTAAAAGTGGCATAAGTCAGATAATTTCCTTTATCATAAGTCAGTTGATTTTAAAGATACAGATATGCGGTTTTTTTTTAATAATCTTGGTGCATTAAAAATAAAAAAATTCTGATTGACCAAATTTGTCTAAGGGGGTCGTATAAAAATTTAAAAAGTGTAACTTTTTGAAAATTAATGGGAGGACTATTTCATTAACGTAGTCTTATTTCCTACCTTACTTGCCCACTTATCTCCAACAAGTAAAGAATTAAAGCGCGTTTCAATTTTTTGGACACCCTGTATAAAGGCCGTAATAAACCCTAATCAAAAATAGAATACCGTTCATTTATAAATTATTTTATATCAGTTTTTTTTTTTTATTATTTAAATCCTATAACTTAAATTAAAATCAGCTGTTGTATAAACACATCTTATTTTATTCCGGTTGATTATATATATATATATATATATATATATATATATATATATACATACACTTTGTGGCAAAACAATAAAAAAAATAACACACTATTTACAAAACAATATATGCACTCATAAAAAAAAAATTGAGTCACAGCCGCGAAACTCGGCATATATGTATCGTTTGAAAAGATATGCAAATGATTAAAATTTGGGAGCAGAAAAGCGTTTTATTAAGAAATAGTGGCAAAAAGAAGATGACATGTTAGTAAGTGTTAAATTCTCCCCTAGTAGCCAACATACAAGCCGATATTCTGTGCGGCATAGAGTCAATTAAGTTGCTCATGTCCCTCTGCAGAAGATTCTGCCACAAATGTTGCAACTGGTTAGCTAATTTAGTGGTATTCTGAGAAGGCTGTAATTGCCATCCCAGCATGTCCCAGAGGTGTTTGTTCTATTGATGATAGGTCTGGGAACCTGGATGGCCATGAGAGGGTATTAAATCCACGAAGACATTGTTGAGAAAATCGTTCAGTATGTAGCCGAGCGTTGTCTTGTTGGTAAAAAGAACCCGGGCGACTGGACAGCATAGGTAGAACAATCGGCTGCAGAATATTGTGAACTTACAAGCGAGCCGTCAGATTGACTTGCAGCACAACTAGAGAAGACCGGTTGTCGCCAGACAGCCTGTCTTCTCTAGTTGATGCTTCCCCAGACTGTCGCAACACGTAGGATGGTCATATGCCGCTCAACAACAAATGCGAGATCAAAACGTTGGCCAGTCCTTCTTCACACACGTCATCAGCACTGTGAGACAAGCGCTAAAGACAACATGCCTCCAATCGGACACTGTCCAGGCTGACCGAGCTCGGCACCAAACCAGGCAGCTTTGCCTATGTTGAGCAATCAGTGGTAGGCGTCTTAATGGATGTTTACACATCCCACCTTTTGCCAGTCATCTCCGAAGAGTTTCCCTTGATACATGATATATGGAGGGTGGCAAATGCCTTAGAATAGCTAATAGCCTCGCCATTGGGGTGGACTCCTCTCCTAACTGCACGATCCTCTCGAGCAGTTGTCTGTCTAGGGCGTCCTGAGTCTCTGAGACGGTTGCATGTGCCTTCTGTGATCTACTGTTGCCAACACTGAACAACTACCAATTAAACAAAAGAAAAAATTATTTTCGCAGCAACAATAATTACATACTATTGGCTCAGTATTGTGCCAATTGCACAGTGTATACATATTTAAAAGGAAATGCGTATTACTATATCTAACATGCACCAACACAGTCGTTGAAAGTCATTTAAATTACGTTCTTTCGCTTCAAAATTTTGCATAATGTTAATTGTTATTCCTCAGATTTGCTTCCCTTTCACATTGCTTATATTTTTACAAAACGTCAATATTTGTTAAATTCTTCAGTTTTTCTGATCAATTTTAATATATTCAATTTGATATTTAAAAAATAGCGATTACAGGAAAATCAAAATTAAAAAAATAAATAAATAAATAAATAAATGCTGCACTTTTATTTTACAGATAAATATACCTCTACTAATCCGAAGTGATACAAAGGACTAACTTTGATCATACACCTACCATGACCCATTAACGTAACCATAATCTCGGGAAAAGGACAGGGAGTCGACGATTACATGGAGGCTACATAGATATCGTTTAGCTAAAACTGGGAGCCAATATAGCGTATATGGGGGGAGAGGGGTATGCCTCCTCGACGCCAATAAAATAGGTTCTAAACGTACGTGGTAAAGGAGATTTTAGTTTAAAATGAACTTGATAACGCGTTCGTGTAATGACTATTTTTTATTACCTATAAGAAAATTGAACAAATGCATTTCGGTGAGTCAATTAACTAAATGATCCGACTCAATTAAGCGACAGATTTATAATAAATTTTAGCTGTTTCTTTTTGCTTTTCATCTCAAAGTCAGTTAATTGGCTGAGTTAAACAACCGATGAGCTTTCTAAACACCAACCGCTACTGTCCATTAGAGTATTGCTGCAATGAAAATATGTTTACAGGCAAAAAGTTTCAAGGTATAATATTACTTATAGGGTAGTCTTTTGGGAAAATGCATTTTATTCGGATTATTTTAAAACTTCCTTGACATTAGAAGGATATTACAATAAAAGTATAATTTGTTAATAAATATAAAATGATTCTAATCCTCATTAGATAAGAGTTTTAACTGGCTGAAAATTTCAACAGTGCATATTCAGACATTTCAGAATTATTATATTTTGTTTACGTCTAACTTTAAATGAAAGTCATCCTTATTTCGAAATCTGGGAATTCACTCTCAGGATTTACATCTGGGATTTAGGATTTCCCTTGGCTGCCATGCGTTTTGTAATTCTCAAAAATCCCGTTCTTCATTTTACGTGCTTCAATGTGCAACACATATTTTCTCAAATTTTCTTCTTTGATGTCTAGGCACTTTCTAATGTCTCGGGACCTGCGGCGTTCTACCACTCCAGTCATTCTGTTAAGATGCTATATTAAATTGTTGCTGAAGAGTTTAAAGTATTAGTAAATATATCAGCGTTTTGATAAGTTGTTTCGGGCGCTGTCTATGCTCTACGCACAGTTTATGTATGAAACATCCGCAAGTATAAACAAGAAAGATCAATCATGCATAAAGCATTGATTATGAAACACTTTCCAACAGCAATGCAATTTTATTTAAAAATCTCTAAAATGCGATACATTCAGGGGTGATCTTTTAAAATTATCACAATACTACAATAATTTATTATGTTTGAAAACTTCATCGAAAACAAATGAACTTTATTCAAATAACGTCATCGAAATATAAATCGCCTGGCTCTCTATGTAAAAGCAGTGACTATTTCATTCATTCACTTTTTCCATTCCTATCATTCGACTGCGATATTTTTAGAATTATCACAGTACTACAATAATGTATTTTACTTAAAAACTTCAAACCATGGAGGTAAAAGTATTTTCAAACTCCATGTTTAAAACTTCACCGAAAACGCAATACTATAGAATCGTCTTCATTTCTATGTAAAATCAATGAATGTTTCATTCATATCAGCCATATTACAGACTCCAGAGCTAATTAATTTTGCGTTAAAGAAATTCAGCAAGTATTATACAACTCATGTTACAGCTTGATGTGTTTACATTCTCCATACCTGAAAATTAGGCTTCGTTGTAGAAATAATCAAGTTGGATGATCATTTAAACTCCTAAATATTTTAATTGCGTTGGCGTAGTATGTATGGAACGGTACGCCATGGGCGACAGGTATGTATGGGCGTAGTATGTATGTTTAGGACGGGTGCAACACTAAATATAAATTAAAAAAAATTTCAAAACTCACGATTTTAGATTTAATTGCTCGGCCTCTCTGGCGAGTCCTCGGATCTGGGCTGCGGAAAAATCACGATTTTGACACAAGATGGATGCCATATTTTATTTTGAAGTGGGTCACGTGATCTCTTCATATAATATGGGTGCGATTATTATTTTAATTTATTTTAAAAACTACCGAACATATTTTGCTGAAATTTTTTTTTATATATTTTATGGGATAATTTGAATATTTCCTAAAATTTTCGAAGCAATTTGTGAATTTTAAATTCGCTCGAAATATGTTTGAAAAATTAGGTCCCATAAGATTTGAAGTATTTTATTTTTTCAGCCCGGGTTCAATCCAAAACTAATTGAGTGATATTATTCATTTATATTCCCATATGTCCCACAGACCGTCTGAACAACATACTAATATTTCATTTTGACAAAGTCATTTTTTACGGCAGTTATCGTGCGAACGAACAGATAAAATGAACAAAGTAAAGTGTTAAAAATGGCTAAATTGACCTTGACCTACCGTTTGAAAATGCATTATTATTTTGGAAAATTCGATGTATCCATTGAGGGGAGGGGGTGAAAAATTTATCAGTAGCATGGAGTATCAACTATAAGTTCTGTGTGGTTGCCAATATGTCAGTGCTTTGGTGTGAGTTATATATCAGCATCTTACTCTGTGTAGGAGTATTTTCTTTATAATTTGATAAATTTCCACATTAATAGCAGCTGAAATATGATAAATTGTTGTGATATATTTCAAGCATTTCCCCCGTCATATTTCATGTTCCTCTCTTTGTGAATTTTTCATTTCTTCTTCTCCCTTCAAAAAAAGAGGGCTTCTCTGGAGCCTCCCCCCCCCCCCCCACACACACACACACACTCATGTAGTTTCTGCATCTCCCTCCCCCCCTCTATTAGCGGTTCTGTTTTAAGACTTTATTAACCTCCCTTTAACCCGCCGCACAACTATACAGATTAATGAGATTTAAAAAGTCTTATAGCTATTTTTAACTGATTTGTACACCCAATTATGCTTTGGCATTCCCGGGTATTTTCTTTATATTTTTCCATTTTTAAATTCAAGTAAACAGTAGACGAAATTTGACTAGATTGAAGTTGAATATGTCCACTTTAATTTTAAACATGGTGTTATAAAAGAATCGGAAATACAACTTTTTACACCTGCGTAGCAACGGGAGACTGAAGGAAATGCAGGAATGGAAAAGGAAATGATACCTTCATGCAGTGAAAAATAAGGGTGGCATTTTCCTCCTATCTCTTTGTCCCGTGTCTGTAGCCAGATATTTTTTCCACCTCTCAACGTGCTGCCCTGTTTAAAAAAATAAAATAAAAGAATGAAAGAAAAAACAAATAAAAATTCCCCTAAGTATTTTGATTTCACATGTGAGGATGTGAGGAACCGGTTAAAACGGAACCTGGGCGCACACGAAGCGAAAGGTATGATGGAAAAGTGGGAAGACCATGCGGGCTTCCCATTGGCTGCCAGATCAGACGGAAAACAACTCTGATTGGCTGTGATCTCAGAGAAAGGTAGGAATAATAAAAACACGGAAAAAAATTCAGATGAATAATAAAAAAAAAAAGCGGGAATGAAGGTGAGGGGTGTATCAAGGGTAATAGGGGGAAGGAGCTCGGAAGGGGGTATGGTATATAAAAGGGGTCACTGTACCCCATGGTTTTCATTAAAATGGCTGTTGTACATTATTTGCCTGCCAGCTCCCGTCATCCAGGGTTACAAGGTATAAAAATATCGCCAACTGGAGAGAACTGCGATTGCATCACACTGAGGTGTGCAATTACTTTTGCTTCTGAAGTACACGCACGCAGGTAACAATGCATAAGTGAATGAAAAGCATTTGAGGAGAAAGTTCTGGAACACACAGAGAAAAAAAAACATGTTTACAGTTATACTTTTAGAACTCAATACAGGCATCTGCGAGGGCGCCTTGAGGAGAGCGAGAAAAAGAGTTCCATTAAATTTAAATATATTTTATACGATATATTTTTCTGCAAAAAATATTTTTATGTTCCAAAATTTGAATTAAAAATTGATTTTTTCTTCTTCTGGAATTGTGGTGTTTCGAACAAACAATGAACTTTTAAACATATTAAAATTTTCAGTATCATATTGAGGATGCTAAAAATAAAAGCAAACACATTATTTCCATCTAACTGAACCTGGTGTAAGATGTTCGCGAATTACTATTATAAATAATTAGTTAAAAATATATTTTCCTAGGGACTTCATTGGTCTCATTCTCAAAATATATTAAATAGATATAAAATTGAATTAAATCTTCAAACGTTAGTTACAAATATTTATTAATTTGTTATTGTCATTATAGTAACTGCAATTTATAGTAGTTTAAAATATTTATGGGGGAGTGATGTCTTGTACCTGGATACATAACTACCGAACTGAAATATTGTATATTTATAAATAGTATTTTCGTAATTATATTAAGCAAAGACATCTATCTACACGCCTTACCTCTTGCTCAAGTCCTCTGGATGAGTCGGACGGCCTGGGTTTTCCCACACGCCTTACCTCTCAAAGGCCGAGTCTATCTTTTATAATATGCAACAAGTTACCTATATTCTATCATATCGAGAATATGTGGGCTTGATATCAAAATACTTCCAAGGAAATATTTTATGATCGAGAAAAAGTTCAGTTACACTAATTAAAATGTGTGACAAAATATACGCAGCAATAAATGTTTTCAAATGTCTTAAAAATAAAAGAAAAAGAACCTAAGTGAAAACTTTGAGAAGAGTTAATATTTGATTCTACTTTATGTTTGTTATGAAAAATTAGCACCACTGTAACAACTATAGTCAAATATTTTATTTGCAAAAAAAATACAGAATTTTAAGATTTAATGGTGAACTTATTTGAAATATGCAAACACAGTATATATATTTTTAAAATGATATGGCCCCTCTAATCCCAACATATAAAGTCTAACCGTATTAAGATAGGCCACGAGCTCCGCTGGAATGCTTCTTTTCCGAACACTTTTTGCCTAAAACAATGCCAAACATATATCAAGTATACCCAGTGGTGTATTGCTAAACAAATAGTACCCGAACGTTCATTCAACTACAAATACATAGTTGCCTGTTTTTTATTATCTGTGTTTGCCCCAATTACAAAAATAAATAAGTCAAAGATTAGGATATTTGTTCAGTATTTGAAGACGAAAAATTTGAAAAATCAGAAAAGTAGAAAGCGAAGACAAGATTCCGAAATATTATAACAAGAAAGATCAATCATGCATAAAGCATTGATTACGAAACACTTTCCAACTACAATGCAATCTTATTTAAACATCTCTAAAATGCGATGCATTCAGCGGTAATATTTTTAAAATTATCACAATATGTACTACAATAATTTATTATATTTGAAAACTTCATAAAAAAAAATGAACTTTATTCAAATGACGTCATTGAAATATAAATTGCCTGGCTCTCTATGAAAAAGCAGTAAAAATTTCATTCATAAACATTTATTCTATTCCTTTCATTTATCACAATACTACAATAATTTATTTTACATAAAAACTTAAAACCATGGAGGTAAAAGTAATTTAACTCTGTGCTTAAAACCTCACCGAAAAAGTCTACTATAAAATCGTTCTCTATGTAAAATCAATGACTGTTTCATTCATATCAACTGTATTGCAGACTCCAGTGCTAAATAATTTTGCATTAAAGAAATTCAAGAATTCTTATATAACTCATTTTGCAGTTTGATGCGTTTATAATCTCCATAAGAGAAAATCAGGCTTCGTTGTAGAAATAATCAAAGTTGGATGATTATTTAAACTCAAATATATTGTAATTTTCAGAACATTGATGCATAGAAATTAAGCAAAAATAAAGAGGTTTTAGGACGGATACAACACCAAATATAAATTAAAAAGAACTTTAAAAATTACGATTTTGACACAAGATGGATGCCATATTTTATATTGAAGTGGGTCTCGTGATTTCTTCATATAAGGGGTGTGAAAGCCCCAGGCCGTCCGGCTCGTCCAGAGGACTTGGAGCAACAAAATGGACGACCGGGAAGTTCATATAAGGGGTGTTGAAGGCCCAGACCACACGACCAACCCAGGGGTTTATGGTAACAAATTGTGTGGCCGGGTCATATAAGGGGTGTAATTATTATTTTCATTTTTGTTTAAAAAACTACTAAATTTCCTGAAATTTTTTTTTATATATTTTATGGGATAATTTGAATATTTCCTAAAACTTTCGAAGCAATTTGTGAATTTTAAATTCGCTTAAAAAAATGTTCGCTTGAAAAATTAGGTCCAATAGGGTTCGATGTATTTCATTTTTTTCAACCCGGGTTCAATCCAAAACTAATTGGGTGATATTATTCATTTATATTCCCGTAGATCCCACAGACCGTCTGAGCAACATACTAGAATTTCATTTTGATAAAATCATTTTTACGGCAGTTATCGTGCTGACAGACAAACAGACAGAATGAACAAAGACATAAACACTTTTCAACTATGTTGGTAAAGTGTTAAAAATGCTTTTCAGAATAATCATAGAAATTCCCATACAGGATCAATTACTTATCCTTGAGCAACTACCCTTTTTTGTTTGTTGGCCAACAACAGAACGATGAGATCGAAACCAAGTCCGGACCTAAAAAATTGGATTCCTTAATTCTAATGGTGGACCTTGTGGGTAAATAAACAACAAAGTTGCCGCATGTTCGACAAGAATGCGAGATTTTTTTCTCTAAAGCCACGCTCGCATTCAGAACCAGAATGCACTCTTGAGATACCTCATACTGAATGCAACTGCTGCATGTGAGAATATAAATTTCTTGTTCTTCATTAATAGAAGTAGGCATGTGAAAATTTGGGGGCTACAATTGTCTCAAAAGCATTATAACCCTCCCCCCTTTCATCAGGTCACAAAATCAATGTTTCCTTAAGAATAAATACAATTGCCGTTGTATCTAATCTTATTAGTACATACAGCTTTCAGGCCTGATGAAGAAGCTCATAATAACCCTTGACACATTTGTAGTCATTCACTAAATATTCATATGTCTGCTTCTATCAAGGAAGTACAAGGAATTTGTGCCAGTATATATCTATCCCATATATCGCCAACAATGTAATATGTCACCAAATGTGGCGGCGTGTTGCTCATGGGTATTTCCAGGCAAAGGGTGAGTGCGGGCATCCGAATGACTGGCCCTGACCCTGCTTTGGGCGCAAACACTCGTCCCCATGGCAACCAAAGCTCTGTTCAGGGTCACGTGGAGGGGGGGCGACAGACGATTACGTATTCTCGTTTGTTGACCTGATGATCGATTTTTGCGGCAGCAGGGGGGGACGGGGACCGTTTCCCCCGGATGAGGGAAAATCAGACTATTAACACTTGCAAAAGGTGGGGAAAAAGGGAAAGTTTGGAATGCTTCCTTTGTTCAGTTTTTCAGGGACGCAAAGGGGCAACTAGGCCACTTGGTCCCAAAGTGCTCTTATCAGATTCAAATTGCTATTAATTAATTATCTTAATTGATCCCCGATGCTTGGTCCCGTCCCGTTAGATACGCGTTCTCCATTTGCCGAATTTTGCCGTCTAGTTCTTTGTTGAAAAAATTGCAGAGAAGAAAGCATGTACGATGCATCATCCTGTTATAAGTGGAATTCGTAATGACACTTGGGTGAGAATCATCTTATTTACCCGAGAGGTCGAAATGACAGTTGTGTCTTGACAAAAAAAAAAGTGACAATGCTTACCAGTATTGTTACAGTAAAATAGCACCTTTTCACAGTGTCCATATGTACTGTACTTGTATGTGCTAGTGACTTAACAATTAGTATCATGAATACAATGGCAAACAGGCACGGCTTTCTCAATTTACAGTAAATGTAGAAAGCCATGAAATAGACCCTCAGAAATACAGGATCGGTTGGAATCGTGATTCTGGGGGCCTGGCGATTGATAGGTATCCACTCCAAAGTATTATAATAATAATAGGTATCCACAGTACAACAGTATTGATAGGCATCCACAGTACAGCAGCACTGATAGCTAGCCATAATACATAGCCATGGTACATAAGATGTTGTACGAAGTAAAAAAAAAAATACATTTTAAGAAATTTATTATATTTTCTTTTCTAATTATTTTTGTGTATATAAAAATTACTTTGGTTAAAACACATAAATAAAATTTTTGTGAATAAGTATTAAATTTACGTATGTCTTAAAAACTTCTTATGATCCCAGAATTTACAAAGAATAAATGAATATCCGAATATATCTATTTAAATTTGATGAAATTTCCTTAAATACTAGGGGACCTAATATATCTGTTTATTTTAGGTTAACACTAGAACGACGGAAGCAGTCATTTTGACCGCGTAACTACTTTGAGAAACGATTCCTTCAAAACGGCTAATCCCAACCCATTGAAATTTTATGACTTTTCTATTTTCTTCTGTGTTTTCAATAACTTTAAGAAAATAAGAAAAGTCATAAAATTTCAATGGGCTGGGATTAGCCGTTTTGGAGGAATCGTTTCTCGAAGTAGTTATGCAGTCAAAATGACCGCTTCGGTCGTTCTAGCGTTAATAAGTATCTAGATGATTATATTTGCATTACGTGTAAAGTTTCAAATAGTTTACATATGTGTATATATATATATATATATATATATATATATATATATATATATATATATATATATATATATATATATATATATATATATATATATATGGCTCTATTGTGATCAAAATGAATTATTGATAAAGAAAAATAAATGATGGGTAAAAATTAAACAGTAAATACCTTAAATACTCCAGTCTCATAATTCCATGGTTTCTAGTCTTAGAATAGCCAATGCAGTAGTTATTAGTAGAATTCTAATTTTTTTTTATTTTGCTTAATATTTTAAAGCGTAGAATCACATCATAATTAACAAAAATTACCAGAAGATCGTAATAATATGTGAATACTAAATAAGTACATCTAAACAACCATGTTTAACTTAAATTCGGGGGCGGGGGAGAATCCAATATAAACTCTCCCCCCCCCCCCCCCCAGCGCTTATTTTCGATGAGGAAAGCTTTCAGTGTGCAATTCTGCGACAATTTGGGACTGGTGAAATCCTAATGCTTTATAGTGAACTATAAAGCATTATACAGAGTATCTGAATTTTACCAGTTTCAAATTGGTATCACTTCTGAGACATATTTAATTGATGCATATCTCTCTATAATTTTATTAACAGATGTACACCAATAAGCCCAACATATGTCTACTAGACGTTCTAAGTCAGGGGTCTCCAAACTACGGCCGGCTGGCCGAATCTGGCCCGCCGAATAGGATAATCCGGCCCGCACTTCATTGAATTTTATAAAAATGAAAAATTATTATTTTGTTTTAAAACCATTTGATGTTGTTCCTGATGACATTGATACAAATAGCTGTTTGAATTAATAAATTCACCATAATACAATATGTTGAACTTTGTATTTTAAATCGAAATCTTAATTAAGTTCTATTCTTTGTTGCCAAAAAATACCTATAGTAATACGAAGGATTTAACAAGGAAACGGATTTTCGTATTTGGAAGCAGTTATATTTGGGAGCGGCCATTCTCCTTCTTCAGAATGAAGCACATTCTATCAAAAAATCACTCGAAATTAACGGGTGATCATTTAAAAGATTTTTTTTAAGTGTTTCAAATTTGACACCCAATGTTGAAGATATCATTCAGACATCAACGAAACAGGCACGTAGTTGTTTTTCAATGTTTGGTGCCAAGGTTGACATTTTTTTTGTATTTCATTGTTTCTTAAAGCAGAAAAAAAAATTCTTACACTTAATAATTAATTGTTGTCTATTTTTATTTAACTTTTGTGTTTCATATTATTATTCGAGTTCTTGTGATTTTGAACTTGGCCTTTGCAGTTTCGTGTAGCCCGAGCTAAATTGTATATGAATTTCATGCCTGCTATACGTGGAAAGACTGACAACGTCATTTCCCATAGAAGTTTGCTAAATTGAAGCAAATAGCAAGTTTTCTTGCTGTCATTTCAGTTAAAGGTTATTCCATGCTGATGAACACATAAAAAGCGCGAAACCAGTCCATGGATGCTATTATCTGCAATGGGAGTGTCTTCCTTAATAATTAATATGCTTGTTTTTCCATCCACCCGCCTAACACTTTCGTATTCCAACGATAGTTACAGATTCTTTTTTCTGTGATCTGAGTTAAGAAAAAAATATTGTCAGAGTTTGGGAGACAATGGCCCTTCAACCCATCAATAATTCCTCTGTAAATCCATAGAACAACAGCACTGATATATTTTCACAGTGTCACAGGCGTATCTAGAACTTTTTCACAATATGAAAGTAGCAGAATATTTTATTACATGTCATTAATTCTTAATTATTCATGGGGAGTAATAATGAAAAGTAATTGATAAATTAATTTTTTTTTAAATAAATTGACATTAATTTCTAATTAACTTGTCGACGGAAACGCATCTCAGACCATTTTTCTTACGAGCGTTTATCTATAATAATATGAGAAAATGTCTGATAACTTCTATCCCATAACATGTAGCAAAATATGCTAAAAGACGTACACATATTATTTAAAATTAAAATATATAAATTAATATGTAATCTATAATTACAATAAAAAAAATATTGTCTGTATGTCTGTGCGTACAGCAGTGAAACATCCAAACAACGTACAGCTACGAAATTCGCTACAAGAGTACTTCAAGTCAGGTCTCAATATTTACTTCGTGGCGATTTTTAAAATTCGAATCTGTGTTTTATTTATGTGATATTGAAACGAAACTTTGAGCGATTTCATATTAATTCGTTCGTAGCGATCGAAAAACTGATCGCCCAGTTTCAATCTTAATAACAAAGTATGAAAATCGAACTTTAAAATCCTTTGCATGATTAGTACGAATTTATAAAGAAAAGGGATTTATGTTTCCGGGGTTAGAAGACGTAATGGATTCTAAAATTCAGTAATCGAGAAATCCTTTCATAGTCCGATAATCATATTTTAAAGGGAGCAAAATATATTTTTTCACACTCTTTGAAAGGAAAAATAATAATACTTTTAATATGGATTTTTAAATACAGGATCACGTGTGGAATAATATAAATACAGATTTTCATACATATAGCAAAAGAGGAATTTTAAATATAGATCGTACATGTATAGAGGGTGCTATTGGGCGGTGTATTCAGAATCGACTTTAATAACACGTTCCCCAGTTTTTGGAAAAAACTACCGGGTTGGTGGCGCTTTCATATAAATCATAAGTTGGATGTTATACAGTGTCAGAAGTGTGATTTTGAATTAACGGCAAAGGTATAAATATCGTACATTTCTTATTATGCGCTTGTACTTGAAAGCAATATTAATCTATTTTTTTATTGAGTATATCCATGTTAAATCGAAGTAAACGCTACTGTTTTATTAAAAATCTGAAGAAATATAAATATTTAAGATAATTTGAGATAAGAAATTTACGATAATTCCAACTGACATCACGTAAAGTACTCGAAATAAATGCCAATTATTCATTTACTTCAGTAACTGAATTTTGTAGTTACACTTTTCCAAGACTAAAACCCCCAGATATATTTTGTAAAATTATTGGTCTATTGATCCTATATATTCTGAAAAAGGGCAAAAACTAGTGCCATAAATCTTCAGGCCATTTTCAGTTTTTTTTTTCCATTTCTTAAAAATGAACTGCAATAGTTCAAGGTTAGAAAAGTAGAATTTATTGCTAACAGTACAATGGAAGAAAAAACACTACAAACAATTCGGATTTATTAAACGCATTTTCAACGCTTCAAAGCACATTGAATAAAAAAATAAAACAAAAATAACTATAAATAAAAGGGAAAGGAAAATAAAGGGTAGGTAATAAAATTAAATATTTTACTATGAATTAAATTCTTTATAACTTTCCCTACAATACATAATATTTGTGAAGGAAAAAGTCCAACTTTCAAAAATTAAAGTCAAAAGTCCGACTTTCGTATTTTGATGAATCCGTTTTGAGCATATCCAAATAATACACCCTTTTATAATGTCTGTGTCTATCTGAGTGAAAGATATCTCTCGACCAAATTGAGCAATTTAAATGAAATTTGGTACAATTTTATTAATCAGTAAACGTAAGAGGCCTATTGATTTTCAGAGAGATACGGCCAAGTGGATGGTTCTCAATATTTCAAACCATTTTTTAAATCTTTGAAAAGAAAATATAAAATTATTATATTAAAATGTTTGTAAAAAATCGCCATTCTGGGTGTAATTTTTATAGATCGTTAACATGTGCATGTTCGTGATATTAGACGATTTTTTCTAAAATGAAAATAAAAATCATAAACATTAAAGACTCCTGCTGCCCCAACCGGGAATCGAACCTTGGATCTCCGAACTGGCCAGCCGACGCTCTACCGTTGAGCTACTGGGATGAAATTGCAAGCTCTTATCGTCGAAGTGGACTCTGCATTCTCCACCCTTTAATGCCAGATTGGCGGGCAACTGACAAGCTGACTGACCGCCTCCTGTCATTTTTACCTCAGGTTAGACTCCTGATACTACTCTTTTTACCCTGGTTAGTATCCTGCATTGTCGTTATCCTCTCAATTTGAAATCGGCGCTCCATCTTCCAGAGTCCATTGAATCCGTACTAGTCGTACTAGGGTCAATTTCAGACCTCCGACATCATTGCACTAACCTACAGGGTTGATTTGTTCGGGCACCATTGTAAAAGAACCTTTCTGTTCCAACCGGAAATCGAACCCTGGATTTCCTTTCTGTCCAGCCGACGCTCTACCGTTGAGCTATTGGGACGAAATTGCAAACTCTTATCGTGGAAGTGGACTCTGCAAACATCTAAATATACTCACTAAATGAACGAATACTTTCTAGGACTTTAATCGAAAATGAAGACACCATTATTTAAGAGTTATACGAGATTTTCTCAAGATATTGGAAATTTTACTTTTCCTCGGGGAGCATGACATCTCTCTGAGGAATAAAATAATTTCCATGAAATTTGGTAAACGTATTTTAATGGCGGATCTTTCTAACGCAATCGAGTTGTAAAAAAAGTTCATTTGCTTCATTTTTTTCTTACCCACAATATTGAAATTTGTTAATCTGTATATAGAAAGTCATGTAGGACACATCAGATTTTTTTTTAAACGATAGATAATTTTTCGTAGTTAAATTTTAAGGAGTAATTTCGTATTCGTTATTAGTTTCATAAATATAATTCGTATTCGTTATTAGCTTTATAAATAAAATTTGCATTAGTTGCAATGTATATATGATTTTGCATTAGACAATGCACAGTCAATGAGAATATCTTAATTACAATTTATAAAAATATATATTCCCTTATTATTCGTATCAAGTACTCTTACAAGAATTCGTCTTTATCACAAGACTATTAAGTGATTAGTAATCACGTTAATTAATCATACATCAAAGGATTGCCAAAAAGTGTTATTCAATCTGTTAAAATCAGTTTACTTTCATATACGTTTTATTTTCCTATATATGTAAGAGAAATATTAATTAAGACAAAAGATCAGTAGCTTATTTCACATAAAAGCGAGTTGTTTACTAGATTTCAGTAATTATTAAAATCAGATAAAATGTTTCAAATAATGCTTTAACCCAATTACAGCAAATTGAATGTGTCTATAGTAAAGTATATTTCTTTTGTATGTTGGATATCTACATTTGTTTTAAATTGACGACAGTAAACCAAGAACTTCCTTTATATAACTTTAGCACTATCAAACTATTTATAATTGCTTTAAAAGAAACATCATATTCCAAGATTTAATATAAAAAATCTGATGTGGGCAGCACATGACAACACTTACAAACTCAAATTCGTTGTCTTATTTTTTATTTCATGATTCATTAAATAGTTTAATTGCAAAAAATGTCATCGATACTTTTCTGATATTATATCGAACTTGCAATTTTTATGCATTTTCGTTTCATTTCGCAACTTAGTGCACTGTGAAGTCTGCAGCTCTTCAAAATTCCAAAAAACTAAAATATCTCGAGAACGGTTCATCCTAGAGACATGGGATCGGTCTTATTCGCTGTGCTATCAAATATTACGCAAAGAACAAATACTTAATTAATATATTTCCGAAATTTTAGCCATTTATGTCATATTTTCACGATCTTTGCGGGTCATTTCATGAAAAAGGAGTCTGTTATATTTTTCCAAATCATGCCAAAATCTAATCAGTTTGAATATCCCTCAAGGGACGTAACTACTAAATTTTAAGAAATTTCATTAAACAGTTATTCACTACAGTGAAAAACGTCTTCAGTTCCTCAAAATTAAAAAACTTGAATATTTCGAGAATAGTCCATCTTAAGAGTAATGATGTTGGTCTTATTCTTTTTGTTGTCAAAAATTACGTATAAAATATGCATTCAGTTCATACATTTGTAGTATTTTGTTCTAGATTTTGACAACCATTTCGCAAAAAATGTGACAAACACAACAAACAAATTTTGTGAAATTTGATCAATTAGTCTTTAAACTAGAGTGGATAAATTCGATTCTTGCGAGTCTTGCGCGCGCGCGCGCACACACACACACGTCAAGCTAAAACTACTTTTTTCGTATTCTAGAGGTCCCAAAACGTGCAAATCAGTGGAAAAATCGAGTTCCTATTTTCGACACGAATCCAATAGTTTCCCCATACATTACTAGGTATTGTAGGGAAAATGAAAAGGGATCTTCAGTTGAAAATCCCAATTTGTGTATTCGCCATTATGACATTTTTTTTCGCATACTTCTGTATTAGACTAGATTGCGAAACGCCAGACTAGACCAACGTTGTCCAACTTTTTAGGCAGTGTGCTGCATTTATTTGTCAAATGTTTCAGTGGGACATTGAAAGTCGAATGATGGAAATATAACATATTTCAGTTGGGTGATGTATCGTAATTTATTAGATATACTTCTTCTCTTAAAAAATATTTCGATGATAATATTTTATTTTAAACACGCAGAGTTTGAGGGCCTCAAATCTCTTACAAGTCGGATGAGATTTACGTACCAGCTGCACCCATCTGGATGAGACTAAATGTCATTTCAGGCAGTGCAAGATTTTTCTGGGTAGAATGTTGTGAAATAAAGAGTGGTGTCTATCTATGTCCTCCAGGTGTAGGACATTTTGTTTGAAGCAAACTTATTTAGTTCATTAGTGGAGGCTTTCTTTTTTTGGAATTTGTCTGCAAGGTTCTTGACATGATCTGCCACGAGGTCTCGCAACCGAGATAATATCGCAAATGAAACGCGCCCCGCGTCGTTAAAAGAAAGGATGGTACGAAAATAAGTGGGCATCGCCTCTTCGGTTTAAAGCACTTACTTCCGAGAAAGCTTTGAAACACTAAAAGCAACCACTCTTTCTGTTGTGTTTTCATTCCGTTTCAAAGCCAACCTACTACCTGCGTGACTAAAATCCCTTGAAATACGGTAGTTCCAGACATCTACCTGGATCACAGACTCTCTGACTAGTGGAAAGATTCCAAAAGTTCGTTCCTAAAGTCGAGCAGATGAGACTAACGGACACCTATATTATTTGGTTAACTAGAAGAGCAATTGCAGTCTTCTATGATAGTATGGCAGTAGAAGCATTTTTCGGACGGGTGAGCACCAATCAAAATCAGGAAAAACATGCCCAGAAGTCCCGATATATTTATTGCTTATGCTACAAATACACTTATACTTATTCCTGTCTTCGAAAGGCAGAATACTATTATTTGATCTCACAACGCAGTCTGTATCGGTAGACTAAAAAATCACAAAATATTGCACCAACAAATAATATATTTCTATTAACGCTTGAAAACCCATGTATGTTTGTATGTATGTCCCCTTTATTTCAAAGCCAATAATTGGTCTAGCAACTTTTTATTTATTTATTTATTTATTTATGCATAGTATTCGATCCGATGAGTTGCAGAAAACTTTCGAAATTTCGAAAAATTCAATAGCTTTTTAAATATGTTCGAAAAGCCTCTGAAAAACGGGGAGATATCGACTCTGTCCTATATAACGCGTCTTCTCCCTCAATTTTTGATTTATGATCCCGAATTGTTTTTAAACAGGAGCTAAATGGAAGGTGTTTCAAAGAGAGACGAAGAGTCAGAATTTTGAAAAAGTTGATAGTTTTATTTCCACAGATTTTGAAAATCTTGAGAAAAGGGCGGCAAGGACACCCATTTTAAAAATCTAACTGACACTTCAGTAATTTTAGCGCTGAGACCTCCATTTTTCTTATAAACTGAACCTAAAAATTTCAGGTTTGTAGTTCAAGTGTAGTTCAGGTTTGTAGTTCAATTTTAAAAAATCTATAGTTTTATTTGTTAGAGGGATTTTAATTCCGGAACGATGAAAAAAATCTTGAAAATGGGTAAATCTATAAAATCTATCTTCTAATACAATTTTCGTGATAGGATCTCCATTTGCTAAATATACAGCTCTACAGCTAAATATACAGCTCTACAGCTAAATATATTTCGAAGGATTTCCATGTTCCAAAATTGTGAAGAAGTATTAAAATTAAAATTTTATTTTATTTTCACCATTTATCTTCAAAATCTAACCTTTCATTGTTACAAACACTGTTGCCATTTCAAAAGAAGTGCCCTGGCACACCCCTTGTGATGCGCCAGGACAACGTCATGTGACGGAAAATGGTTTACGATTTGGTCGCTAAAAATGGACGAATGATTAGGTAATCAAGTGCCCGGCCGTTAAAAAAAATTGCTATACTATTGTTTTTCTCTTTCATCTCCTCTCCCCCTCCTTAAACATCTATTTCTCAGGATCTTCTTCTTCTTAAGCACTACAACCGATTGCCAGCCAAGGCTGTCTCAATCAATTTCCACCATCTCGACCTATCCGACGCCACTGTCCTCCATCTATTCACGCCAACGTTCCTCAGCCATTTCTCCACATTGTCCAGCCACCTTGTACACTGCCTTCCTCTCCTTCTCTTTCCTTCTGGCCCCTGGAAAGTTATTTTCTTGACTAAGTTATCCTCTCCATATCTGTATATATGGTCGAGCCATCTTAATTGAGCCACTTTAATCACTTTTACTATGTTTGGTTCTCTAAATTTATATTGTAATTCTTGATTATATCTTATTCTCCACACTCCATTTTCCTTTACCGCTCCAAATATTCTTCTCGATATTTTTCGTTCAAAAATCATCAACTTATTTTCATCAGTTTTATTCATAGTCCAGCATTCACTTCCATATAAAACTATTGGTTTTACTAATGTCTTGTATAACCCTATCTGCCGCCCAGGCGGTGAAGTGGATAACGTCTCCGACTGCTGTTTAGTGGGCTTGGGTTCGAATCCCGAGTAAGGCATGGGTGTTTTCATGAGGATGAAGTCAGTCTTCCGCCTTCTGGGTCCTCGCCAAAATGTGAAGCTGCACCCCCCCCCCCCTGACCTTCGTCAGTGATGCTTGTTTGTGTTATTAAACTTTGTGATCTCGTCTTGTGTCATTCTTTGTCCTTCTTCTGGCATCACTGATCCTGTTTGCGGCTCTACCGAAACAGGAGGTTATAAGAAACAACAACAACAAATAACCCTATCTTTGTTTCTCTACTTATATATTTTGACTAGCAGCATACCCGTTCTTCGTACGGAGTATATAATATAAAGAAATTTATAATTCGCAATCATGTGAAAATTCTGTTAAAATATTAAATTTATTGCTCCTAAAGAGAAGTTTAAGAATATAATGTTCTCACTATGCAAAATTATCTTCAAGGGCAGATCTGAAGAATAAAACATCCTGGCCCCTTTTGTAAGCAAATTTACAAAAAAAAAAAAAAAGGAATTGAATCAATATATGCAACCCCGTACTACGTATATTATCGCAGATTAGAAAATATGCTAGTGTGTTAGTAGAAGATTACCCGTGTTACAATATAAGTCTCAAAAATATTTGCCAAAATAAAAGAGATGACGTAATAAATTGAAAATATCAATAATCCCCGTACTCTTTATACCAGAAGGTCGTAATTGATTTCAATATATGCCAATATATATCAAAACATATGCCAATATACCTGTACTATTTAAATTCTCTAGATTAAATGATATACCCGTGTATTTGTAAAAGATTACTCGTACAACGTACAATATATGAATTTAACCAATTTTTGTCATAATAAAACAATTGCATAATAACTTGAAAATATCAATAATCCCTGAATCAAGAATCCCCGAAAATATCAATAATAATAATGTTTAAACCTGAAGACCGTAATTGATACTATCCAGTCAAAAATGGTATAAGAAAAATCAAATCGTTCTTTTCTAAAATATATTTTTATATCCATTTATTTATTATTCAAATGGAAAAATAATTATTAAAATTAACAGACAGATTTAATTTAATTGCGTTTCTGAGTAACATGATATAAGATAGAATCTTCCTCATAAACTGCGAAATTAAATGACCATTTTGATTTCTTTATACTTTTCATTGTTCAGTAAAAACTTGTTTTAAATAAACCATGGAGATAGATTTCCCCTTTAAATCATGTTTCAAACAATTCATGTTTTCAGAAAGTGACTAATTAGCGCAAAAAATCTCCCAATCAAACTCAGAGATTAAATTTTATTTCACTTTCAAACGATTTTCAAGCTGTTCGTTTGGATAAGCCACGGAGTTAGAGAGTGGAACTCCTAGGAAAAAGTTTCGTTTTTCATTAATATCTCGACAACCCCTGGTCTTAGATACTCGAAACTTGGGCCAAATTTATGAGGTCTGTTTCAAGGCTATTCACAAAATTTCATCAAATTCGGTTCAGCCGTTCTCCCGTGATGGTGAGACAAACGAAAATTTAGTTTTTTACTAATATCTCGAGAACCACTGATCGTAGAAACTCCAAACATGGACTAAATTTTAAGTGGGACTATTTCCAGGCTACCTACAAAATTTCATCAAATTCGGTTCAGACGTTCTCCCGTGATGACGGGACAGACAGACAGACTGACAGATTTTCAATTTTATATATATATATATATTTAAACTGATTACGTAAGCCATAGTAGCATCTGTTAAACCTATACGATTCGTAATTTCACTTTTGATATTGTTATTACAATTTACCATTGTGCCCAGATACTTGAACTGGTCAACCTTCTCAAAAACGTAATCATTTATTTCCAGTGTTAACTGATCTTGGTCTCTACTTGACACTGCTATGAACTTGGTTTTCTCCACATTGACTGTCAAGCCAATATTTTTCGCTGCTACTTCAAGGGCACAAAAGGCTTCCACTATTGCTGCCTTCGTTCTTCCAACAATCTCAATATCATCCGCAAAGGCCAACAACTGTATTGATTTATGGAAAATTGTTTTTTGTGTTTGTATGCCAGTGTCTCTTATTGTTTTTTCCAAGGCGATGTTAAACAACTGGCATGAAAGAGAATCTCCCTGTTTTAGTCCCTTTTCCATATAAAAAGCGTCGGATAAATCAGTTCCTATCTTTACTCTACATTTTACCCTACCAAACGTCATTTTTATCAAGTTTGTCAATTTCACAGGTATTCCCAACTCTAGCATCGCTTGACATAATTTCTCTCTATCGATGCTATCATATGCAGTTTTAAAATCAAAAAGATGGTATGTATCTATACCATATTCCCTTGTCTTTTCCAGGATTTGCCTATGAATTTGGTCCGTCGTTGACCTCCCCTTTTGGAAGCCACACTGATAGGCTCCAATGATATTGCCTGTAGAGGCTACTAGTCGTTCTGCTAGGATATTCGAAAAGATCTTATAGGATGTGTTCAACAGAGTAATTCCTCTGTAGTTGTTACATTCCAATTTATCTCCTTTTTTATATATCGGGCATATGGATCTCTCTCCATTCAATAGGCATTTGTTCTAAATACCAAACCTTGGAGATAATAGCAAGTATTTCTCTGGTAAGTTTAGGCTCTTTTATATTCATGAGCTTTGCCTTAATTCCAGCCGCACTGTTATTATTTAATTTCTTTAATGCTCTCTCCACCTCCTCCAGGGAAGGTGGTTCAAGTTCTCCACTTTGTTGATTTCTCAGGATCAGCTATAGATAGAACTCAGATGATGATTGATTTGCATTTAACATTAAATTCCGGAGGGGGTAGAGTTCACCAGGGATTTCCAGTCCCAGTTCTTTTTTCACTTCTGTTTCAGCAATTTTCATTTTATTTGAAATATCTACATCTCAAAATTGGCTATAAATAAAGATTTGATGATAATGGATATGGATTCAGCGTTAAATTCTGAAGGGGTGAGAGACTCACTAAGGATTTCCACTTCCGGTTCTGAAAATGTCACTTCAGACTAAAAAATTTACATTTTCCTTGAAAGATCTATTTCTCAGAATCCGCAGTAGATATTGCTTAAAATTAGATGATGGCTGATATGGATTCAGCGACATATTTGGAGGTTTTGGGGGGTAGGAAGGATTTCCATTCCCCGTTCTTTTCTCGCTTCCAGTTCAAAAAATTTCTTGAAATATTTATTTTCACTAGAACGAATTAGCCGATGTCGCCAGAATACACACCAAAATAAACACCCGCTACTTAAATAATACATTTCCATAATTTCTGCCATCGAAGATGATTTTCGTCAACTGCGAAAAATAAACCGCTTCCGAAGCACTCAGTCTCTCTACGCATGCTCGCCACAAACGTGTTCTGTGCCGTAGTCTATGCCGTAGTCTATACCGTAGATACTATAGTCTGCAATGATTCAACCTTCTGGGTTACCGGGGGCTTCTGGATGGTCTGGAAACGCAAAAACAATTAACAAGCTTTAGACAGTTATATAGAGTGACTAGTAGTATACCCTTTCTTCGTATGGAGTATATAATATATAGAAACTTAAAATTCACAATCACGTGCAAAGTCGTATAGTATACTAAATGACAGTGTTAATCAAAATAGTCTATTAAATTATTTAATTTAATGCTCAAGAAAAGAAGTTTAAGAATCTCTGTTCTCGCTATACAAAATTATCTTCACAGGCAGATCGGAAGAATAAAACATCCTAATCCCGTTTGTAAACAAATTTACAAAAATTATGAAATTAAATCAATATATCTATATAATAAAAGGCAATGTCTGTGTGTCTGTGTGTCTGTCTTATACACTATACGTTTCGCGACCGCGCGTCGGAGAGCTACGAAATTTGGCAATCGGAGACCCGGGGGGGAGGGAAGGGGACACGTGAAAACCGATTTTTAAAATTTTAATTATTTTTTTATTTATTTAATGTTTTATGCGATTTCGACCGTTTTTTGCCCTTTTTGCCCTTTTTTCTCCACGATCCAGACATCGTAGAAAAAAACAAATTACACCATCGGAAAGAGCAGAGAATTTCGAGTAAAAATATATCAATTTCAAATCTAAATTTCGATTTCTAATATTTTTTAAAGATTTTAAAACAAAAGTCACTTTTTGCTCAAGAAAACGATTTTTGGTTTTTAAATTCTCGCATCGTGAAAAGTACTCATAATTTCGACTAATAATTTACATTTTCAGAAAGGTCAAACATCTGGCATTCTTACAAGTCCAATCTGGTCCAGAAATAATGAAAATTGCCTTCAGGATGGCAATTTTAAAGACGCCATGATTTTAAATTTGTCGGCTACCGGCTCAGTTCCTCAATGGCATTTTCCCCCCATCCGCATTAGTTTCTTCCCCGTCTCCATGGAGACCGCGCTTTCGGTTTTAACTGAATTACGAGCATAAGTGTTGTATACATCGGGCGAAATTATTATATTTATATGATATTTTAAATGGATATTTTTAAATGGATATTTTAAATAATTTAAATGATTGAATTATGGTGGTTTGAATTGTGGTGATGTATTTGAAATTATTATATTTATGGATTGGTGGAACGATATGGTTGATTTTTTTATTTTAAATGGATATTTTAATTTATGGATATTTTAATTTATAGATATTTTAAATGGATATTTTAATTTTATGGCTATTTTAAATGATGGAACGATGGAACGAGGATGGTGGAATTAAGAGCCTAGCATATGGTCGTTATAAATTTAAATTAGCGCGCGGGAAGTTAGCGCGCGAGAATTGCACTCGGTAGGCCTGGGTTCGATTCCCGCCACTGATGCGGAGTACGATCACCTTAAACATATGGGTCGATAATTCCTTCCGAGAGGTTGGTGGCAGGGAAAGAAGGTACGGTCTCTGTGGATGCCTCCCCCACTGGGTCCTGGTCCAAATTGGGTGAATAAAAAGAAAGTTATGGAGATTGTCGCGGAGGGCGCGGTAGCCCAGTGGTTAGCGTGCGGGAATTTCACTCGGTAGGCCCGGGTTCGATTCCCTCCACTGACAAAACTGCTGCCGTGTTCACGCGGAGTACGATCACGTTAAACATGTGGGTCCGTAAGTCCTTCCGAGAGGTTGGTGGTAGAGGAAGGAGGGTACGCACCCTGTGGATGACTTTCCCACTGGGTTCCGGTCTAAATTGGGTGAATAAAAAGAAGGTTATGGAGATTGTCGCGGAGGGCGCGGTAGCCCAGTGGTTGGCGCGCGGGAATTGCACTCGGTAGGCTAGGGTTCGATTGCCGCCACTGCCAAAACTGCTGCCATTTTCACGCGGAGTACGATCACGTTAAACATGTGGATCCGTAAGTCCTTCCGAGAGGTTGTTGGTAGAGGAAGGAGGGTACGGACCCTGTGGATGCCTCCCCTACTGGGTTCCGGTCTAAATTGGGTGAATAAAAAGAAGGTTATGGATATTGTCGCGGAGGGCGCGGTAGCCCAGTGGTTAGCGCGCGGGATTTGCACTAGGTAGGTCCGGGTTCGATTCCCGCCACTGCCAAAACTGCCGCCGTGTTCAGGCGGAGTACGATCACGTTAAACATGCGGGACCGTAAGTCCTTCCGAGAGGTTGGTGGTAGGGGAAGGAGGGTACGGTCCCTGTGGATGCCTCCCCCACTGAGTTCCTGTCTAAATTGGGTGGCACTTCCTGGTAGGTCGTTCCTTCTGGTAGGTCGCGCCAGCGAGTGTGCCACGGTTAGAATTTGCCACGGTCAGAATTTTCAAGGGTAGCGAACAGGCTGGTCGCCAAAGGCGGCTAGTGCAAAATAAAAGCACTACAATTGTATGGGACCCGTACTAATTATATTCGCGAATATTAGAAGATATACCCGTGTATTAGTAAAAGATTACACGTACTACAACATATGAGTTTCTAAAATCTTTGCCAAAATGAAACAGATGACGTAATAAATTGAAAATATAAATAATCCCTTAATCTTTAAACCAGAAGGCCGTAATTGATTCCAATATATGTCAAAATATATGCCAACATACCTGTACTACTTATTTTCTCGTAGTTTAGAACCCGTGCATTTGTAAATCATTACCCGTACTACGTACAATATATGAGTTTCAAGAATTTTTGCCAAAATAAAACAATAACGTAATAAATTGAAAATATCAATAATAATAATAATGTTTAAACCTGAAGACCGTAATTGAAATAATCCAGTTAAAATTTAATATCGATGAAATTTATTTTATATATATATATATATATATGTATATATAATAATAGTAGTTTGAAAATCCAATGAACGAAAAGTAAGAAGATGCAACACGATAAACCTAACTTTCTAAAACACCCACAGAATAAAATATAATACAGCAAATCATCAATCAAATGGAAAAAAATACAAAACACAAGCTATCAAGTTACAGAAAATCAACAAAATTCAAAGGTATGGAAACGAAAAAAGAAAAACTTAATAAAACAAGCTATATCGCTATACACGTGGAAAAAAAGGGCTAAGCCTAAACAAATGGAAATGTTCACTTCTTAAATTCGTTCTCAAGTCCAAGTATTTTACGAAGCAGTTACAAAACATGTATGTTTCTGAAGAAATAGATAGATTATATCTATAAACTATTTCTACTTGGACGACATACATAAAGAAGGAATAAAAAAGAAAAAATGAATATCTGGAAAAAGCACAGCGTATGTATAAACGAGTCGAAAACGGGAACTCTGATAGAAGAGACCAGTGTTGCCATTCGTAAAGAAAAAATAAAAAAACATCTACTGTTGCCATTCATAAGAATTGAAAAACAGTTAAGCGAAATGTTAAGAAAAAGTAATAATATACAAAAAGAGCTACTAAAAGGAGGGGCTAATAATGAAGAAGTGGAAGAGAATGTAAAAAAAAAATATTAAAAATACAAGAGAATGGAGATGTTTGGCGAATATAAGATACTATGAATAGAATTATAAGATACTATGAAAAGAATTATAAAAATCCAGCTATTTTAAATTTTTTAACAATACTATTTACTAAATAAGAGGGATATTTATATAAATTGCTAGTAATTTTGAGATTATTGATATGCATAGCATGAAATTTTTTATCAGATAATCTATAAATTCTAAAAAGCTGATTGAGTATAATATTTCTAAACAATTGAATCGAGTTACAGGAATTAAACGGTAAGATTTTATTAATATTAAAATTATAAAAGTATTTTTTATCATATAAATTTGTAACAATTCTATAATATATATATATATATATATATAGGGTATATATTACAAGTAATCATAAAAAAATCTTCAATTATATATATATATATATATATATCTTTAATATTTAAATCGGAAAAGATTTTATAAAAATCGTCTACCGCATAAACCCATTGGATTTAAATCCGTTTCTGAGCGACATGTTATAATTTTCTTCCAATAAACTGGTGGAAAAAATATCGTCTGCAGAATGCTGTCTCTATGGAAGGTTTAATTGTGTGTTTTTTTATTAATATTTAGATAACTCCTGGTCCTAGAAACCTCGAAACAGGGACTAAATTGGGGCTATTCCAAGTGGGGCTAAAATGGGGCTATTCTCTCCCTAAAGTGGGGCTATTCCAAGCCTAGCTCGAAAATTTCATCCAATTCGGTGCAGCCGCTCTCCCTTGATGATGAGACAAATAAACACGCAGACAGATTTTCAACTTTATTTATATAGATGCATACTTGTTGTATATGTATTTATGTGCTACTTTTACTAAAAGCATCATTGCTTTCCTATCCAAATGACCGAATTACACCAATGTTTACAAGTTCAGGATTGTTGCATCATATTTTATGACAGAATTGTGCTAGAAAGATTTGTAAATATGAAAATATATGCCAAAATATATTATCAGAATTATGTCGGGTAAAGAATAAAATCTAAATGGCTTATCTTTGTTCAGATATGGGATGAAGAGTTTAGTCATTAATATCACGGTTAGTTATCTACATACGATAAGCTTTTACATTTCAGCAGATGTTACTGCATAATTATATAAATTTTACAAGGAAATATGGAGTATTAAGATGCTGTGTAAATGTTATTAAGATGCACAGAATCATAAGCATCTAACTTCCAACATTTAACTGGGTGGCTAATGTGATAGGAGTGGTATACAATTGATTTATTTCCTTTTACTGTGAGAATTAGTGTGAGAGGAATTTTTCTACATATTTAACGACTGCTTATTTGTAGGAAACCGCAAAACTATAAAAATTTGTTATTTATGCAGTTGTACAGATTAATTTATGCACCTATGTATGACCCAAATCATGTCCAAGTACTCAATTTTTCTTGATATGACATTGGGATTCTAAAAAAAAAAAAAAAAAAAAAAAAAAAAAACCTGTTCTCACGTATGAGATTTCCTGGTTCGAGGTTATACACTTCTCTTTAAAGGTTATATATTACGTTTCTGATTATATTCCTAATAAAATAAAAATGTTATACTTAGTTTTACACACACAATCCGTAATTTAGATATCGTCCTTCATTGGATCAAGCAATTTGAAAATGGACTGACTAAAATAGCGACATGTTCGGGATTAAAACATTATAAGAACTTTATAATAAATGTTAAAAAATTCAACACTCAGGACACAAACTACATTAGAGTTGCTTATTCTAATAATTCTGTGCGCTTAAATAAACTTATTAAATGGTCCTGTGTGCTTAAATAAACTTATTAAATGGTTTTGTGTGCTTAAATAAACTTATTAAATGCTTTTGTGTGCTTAAATAAAGTTATTTTGATAAATTAGAATAATTTTGAACTTTTGATATTATAATTAAACGTCTATATTCAATTTCCTGAGAACGTAATTTGCATAATAACGCTGATGAGTTTATGCAATATGTAATCATTTCTCGCCTTATTTGATTTGGAATGAATGAATGGTCGTGTTTCTATGCAGATTAATTTGTTTTCTTCTATTTTAACATTTCCCTTTCCTATTATCACAAGCTGCATTCGCGCATTAATGATGTCGGAATATTGCATCCCTTTCAAAATGAAAAAGTAATATCTTTCATAACAGTAGTTATTATTTTATGTTTCAAAATTATGCATTTAAATAAATAATCAAAAATTAAATATTACAGAAAAATTTGACGTAATAAGTTGTTGAATAAAGTTTGAAATGTCTCTTATAGTAGTCCCCCAAACCAGAAACATGATAGACCAGTATCAAATAAGCAAGATAAACAATAAAAGCTAAACACAATTTAAAATATTCCCCATCAAGCCTATAAATGCTATACATTGAAATATCTCAACTGGTTATATGATTAACACATGAAATGTTACAATTCCCATCTCTCTCATTCTCCTTTCTCTATAATACATATTACGTACATAGGGAAAGTATCGTAACGCGAATAAAAATTCAGATTTACACGTCTTGGGCATACTTGGCACAAAACAACTATTTTTAGAGTTATATTATCATATTTGTGTTTAATCCCTTTAGCTTAAGAACTATTCCTCGGTTATTCGTAAAGTTTGGCATTAAGGTGACTTATGAGTTACCATCTGATGCAGACTTTCATAATGATTGAAAAATAGAATTGAAAAATTGAAGACACCCCTCATTTTGTTAGCAAAAAGTTTAATAATATATGAAATAGAAAATAAATTTGCTGAGCTATAAATATTACATTCTTGTTTTATTTATTTATGTATTTATTTTAATAACAAAACGAATGGGTCAATTCTCTGCTTTTTAGAATAAATTTTTCTCTTTATTGTAACTTTCTGCAAGTTTGGTAATTGATGCCATTTAAAATTTTTTGCGTATTCAGAGTTGCCAAATGAGAAATTAAAATAAATTGAATTAAACTGCAAATGCTGTGCAATTTTAAATAGATATTCATTTATATACTATTTAACGAATATATCACATTGCAAAGAGCATAATTAAATTACTAGAGAAGGAATTCAAATTTGCATTTATAACATGAAGCCATGTACTGTTTGCATTAGATTTTTCGTGAATCCGAAAATCATTTGACGTAGTATATCAATCGAAAATTTAAATGGTCGTTTTATTCTTGCACTTTTCGATTGACAACGTCGGTAGCCATCGCCATCCAAAATAAGTTCAGAATGCGTGGCCAAAGATGGCGGGAAAAATAGTCCCAGCTTTCTAGACGAAAGAAGTTTGGCACAGAAAAGCAAAAGTATTGGCAGAGTGCACCATTATATGGCGATGACAGAAATGAACCGTTTACGTAATACAAGTTTGACATTCAGGAGACGTCTAACTACAGACAAAGAAACCTCCTTACAAAATATACTAGGGCTTCGAAAATAAAAACAAAATGTTAAGCATAAATTTAGAACTGACTATTTTGTAACAGGTGTTTCGAAATCAGCGGGTAGGGAACTATAAGGAATTTTGGTGAATTTGTCCAGATGATGTGGAACAACTTACTGGTTGGCGCTTTTATTAGTATCTAATCGTATTTTCACTCTGTGTTTTTCCCAGCCATACTCTGCACTGCTTCATACCCTTGGGTGAGTCGTATGGTCTGGGCTTTCGACTCTGTGTTTCATGTCCGCATTATTCGTTATTATGAAGTATTCATTCCTTTAAATAATTTGGAATCATTTAAAACCTAACAAATTATCCACTGGAACTAATTAAAAACTGTCTATTCAAAACCACCAAACACAAATAATTAGCAAGGGAGGTTCAAACATTTAACAGTTCAGTCAATCACTATAATACACAACAAATATTTTTTAACTATAACTCCACCTTAATTGTCAATATATTTGAAATTATGTAATCCTTTTTTGTTTTCATATGCAGGCAAATTTAAAATCTAGCATAATTATGTTTGATTATTATAAATCTGAAAAAAAAAATTAATTTATGGAACATAAATTTTCATTAAAAAATACACACATGGATGCGATTATGATTATAAACATTTTATTGTAAAAAAAAAGGAAAACTTGGGCAACGTATACAAGCACAAATAACACAATAATTGTGTTATTTGTACTTATATACGTTGCATATACGCTGCTCAAGTTTTCCTTATCCTTTGCACAAAGTATATTTTACTTATTGATAATTTGATTGTATTTTACTGTACATTACAGTATTATACTATATTGAGGGTTATTATGAACAGCGAGTAATTCCTAACCGCGGCCGAAGGGTCTGAGCTCAACATTGCTTTAAAGAGGCTGGGGTGTAAAAATACCCTGATACCCCGATACCTAGGGAGCCTCCAGATACGCCAAAGAATAAAATGTGATGTGAGCAGCACATGACTTTCCTTATATAATGCAATGAATTTACTACATTCACCGCGAAAAAATTATTTATAAGATCCACGGTACAGTGTTTTCAACTTTGAATTGTACATTTGGTGCTTTTTCACATGACAATATGTAAATATATATAAATATATATAGTATGTGTAAATATATATACTATTTCGTACCCAATTAACTTATATTTCACGTAACTCTAAATTAAAAATGATTAGTAGTGATAGCATCCTCAATAAGCAATATAGTCCATACATTAAAATATTTTAATAATAAAATTCATCAATTAGGCATTATTTTCATTCACTTGGAGTCCTTTTTTAAATTTTGACGACATTTTCGTCAATCTGGTGCTAAATATCGCCAAGTTAACGATATTTCGCTAATTATTGACCAAGTTTGCCAAATGTATAGTCAAGTATTACAAACAAACGGAGAAAAGAGCTTATATACTAGACAGTATATCCGTCATATGACGGAACATTACCTCCCATTTAGTGTCTTTTTTATCAATTTGGCAAAATCACCAAGTTAGCGATAGCCCACCAGATTCGTCGCCAAATTTTTCGACAACCTTTACGGACGAGATTCTTATATTCTCTTCAAACTATTAAATTTTCATCAATTAGTCGCAATTTTCATTAATTTAGCGTCATTTTTATCAATTTGGTGATTTTGTAATCAATTTAACAACTTTTTAATCAATTTGGCGACATTTTAGTCAATTTGGCAACATTAAAAAGTCGCCAAGTTGGCGATATTCTGCTAAAATTCATTGCAAAAATTTCGCAAGCATTACGGAAAGGAAAATAGGTTATTCCTATAGTAGATTCTTGTATTCTTTCCAAGATATTGAATTTTTATCAATCAATCGTAATTTTCATTGATTTAGCGCCATTTTTTTTTTATCAATTTTCAATTTTGCCAGTGAGGCATTGTCAATTTTGAGCCTGTTCAGACACCTTACCAGAATACTATCGACCTATATTTAGCCTGTAAATCTACTTTCATTACAATGTTAGTCTAAATGATGGAAAATTAAATAAAGGCGAGGAAATCGATTTGGGAAATTCCTTTAGAGAAAAGTAAATTTTGAAATTCAAAACGATAAGTTCAATACATTTTGGGAATGGAAACGAAAATTTGAAATGATAAATTTTAAAAATGAGTGCAAAAGGAACGTTTTTTCTTTATTTATAAGGCAAATTCTCAGCTTAAATCATCTCTTAAATATAAAATCTAAAACAATATATCATCGATTAGTGTACCCCTGTTTATTCATTGTAAACAGTAACCATCTATTAAGCAACTTGACTGATATTTCCGTCGTTTTACTGTTATTCTTTATTTTATTTATTTTCTATCTATGCCACATCTTTCGTCAAGACAGAATATTCGAATTTGACAATTCCCCAGTATTATTGAAACCTCAAACGTAGCATTTTGATTTTGAATTTCTTCAACTTGATTTTTCCATTTAATCTTTATTTTTATTAATTTTTATCTTAATTTTCTCTTTTTTTATTTTGATATCGCTTTCGAAAACTTCAATTTTTTTTCTCGTGTAATGTCACAACACACTATTATATTTTCTTTCATAATATTATTTACATCTACTATTGTTTAATTTATTCATAAAGATTTCTTTTCATATTCTGTAAAAACTCTTTTGCTAAGTTGGAATGCTAAGATCATTTAATTAGATTATACAAAGATTAATTTAAGATTTAGATTAATTCAAAGTTTTGTGGATTGCTGACAGTGCTTCCCACAAAACTTTGGTTTGATTCTGTGGCATGAGGGGCCCAATAAAGAGGAAATTCATGGGAATTTATCTACGATGAAAATTGTAAAGAACTTATGTCCCAATCAGGATTCGAGTACGCATCTTGGTCTGGCCAGTCGACATTCTATCCATTAAGCTACTGGGATGAGTATCTTTAGTCTGTAGTTTATTTGGAACCTTTATTCTCAGCCTTCAAATTTCAGAAACTTCTGAAACCTTTGAAACGTCAGATCGAAATCTATGTTTCGAGTTTTTAGGACGAGAAGTTGTCGAGATATTAATAAAAAAAACCACAATTAAATCTTTCATAGAGATAGCATTATGCAGACGATATTTTTTCATATTTATTTGAAGAAATTTATATCAAGCCTTTTAGCAACGGATTTAAATCCAATGTGTTTATGCGGCAGACGATTTTTATTAAATATTTTCCGATTTAAATAATAAAGAAATGTATATAAAATAAATTTTATCGAAATTGCATTTTTTGACTGGATTATATCCATTATAGCGTTCAGGTTTAAAGATTACGGAGATTATTGATATTTTCAACTTATTACGTCATCTGTTTTATTTTGGCAAATAAATTTGAAACTCATATATTATAGTACAATGGGTAATATTGTACTAATACACGGGTATATCTTCTAATCTACGAGAATATAAGTAGTACGGGTATACCTTCTCATACAAATTTAGCGCTTTCATTTTGGCATATAGTGATTTAATTTCATATTTTTTGTAAATTTTTTTACAAACGGTACGTTACGGAGTATGTTTTATTCTTCAGATCTGCCTGTGAAAATAATTTTGTATAGCGAGAACAGAGATACTTAAATTTTTTCTTAAGAACATTAATTTAAATATTTTAATAGAATGTTTTGAATAACAATGTCATGTAGAATACTATAGAAATTTTCACATGATTGTGAAATTTAAGTTTCTTTATAATGTATATTCCGTACGAAGAATGGGTATACTGCTAGTATAGTATATATATATATATATATATATATAATTTAAAATTCGGAATGTAAATTTTATTCATTACCTAGTGTCCGGTCTATTATTATTATGAATTGAGATAATTATAGATAGAAAAACATTGACCAATTAGGCGTTATAAACGATTTGGAAGAATATTATACCAACTCTCAATCTAAATCTTTTATTCCTTCAATAGATGCAACAATAATAGGTGTAAAACTTGTCCTTATGCTGACCCATTACAAATTAATAATAATTGCACCTCACAAAAATTTTGCAAAGTTTTTAATTGCATTTACAATCTCAATTGTACAATTTGTAACTTATATTGGCCAAACCATCAATCCTTTACATCTTAGAATGAATGTCCACAGGGGTCATATTAAAAAATTTGACCATAAAATTTTAATGATTTCCCAACTAAAAATCAATATGAATATCAGCACTTTGCTACCCACGGATTTAAAAATGAATCCCTTCATGTTTTAGATATTAAAATTTCGCTAACTGATAGATTAGTATTTGAAAATTATTATATTAAAAAACACAAAACTCTCTTTCCCTATGGCTTAAATCAAATTTATAATAATGTTGTTAACAATAGTTTTGAATACAATTCCAATAAATCTTCATTATATAAACAACTTTTTCAGTATTCAAAGTCATCAACTCCTAGTAAAAAACGATATAAACGTGGAAAAGGAAAAAGTAACTTAAGTAATACTACTGATTACAATGCAGACATATTGAAATTACAATATAATTATTCTCAAACTTTCTATTTCCTACCAATTAAAACTTGGTTATATAAAGTCAGAAAATGCAAATTAAATACTGTATATGCATACTTTTTAAAATTAAAACATGAGCATTTTAAACATTTATTTTATGATTTGCTTCTTTCTCGTACAAATTTCTTAATTTCCACCTACACCATTCATCTAATCCACCTGCTAAAATTGCTTACTGTGTAATTTTTTTTAAACACCCTATTCTTAATTTTCTTAACATTTATAATTTATTTGCAAAACATCAGCACTTGTTACCTGTAAATGATATCAAAATACAAAAATCTTTCAAATATAATTTACCAATTGGTAGAAATATTTACAATTACAATGAAGTTTCCAGGTCATTAAACTCCGATAATCTTACATCATGTATATGCAGCGATAAGAATCTTACACCTTATGTCAACTCATCTCATGGACACATTATTACTGGGGATCTCAGTATAAATTCAGGAGAATATACTTAGGGATATTATGAATAAAGGGTCTAAATTTCGCACAAACTTCTTCAGTCTTTATCTTTTGATTTTGATAAATTCATATACCAACAGGCTTGTTCACATTCCATTCCTATTGATGCATTCCATCTATGGAAGTATACTACCTTACATCTTCTTAAAAATGTTATTATAAATATTAAATTTACGAGCCCTAGTTATCTTTATAAACAACTCCTTTCTGCTATTAAAGAACTACAACAACATTTTGTCATAACTTATGTAGATAAAGCTTCTAATAATTATGCCATCATTTGTAAAAAATATTATATTTCTATGTTACAGAATTACTTAAAAAATAATCATATTTTTAAACCCATTAATAATCCGTCTATCAAAATCAAAACTAAAATGCTAAAATTATATACACAATTAAATATTAATTTTAAGTTTTATAAATTTCCATATGTTACTTTGGTTCCTAAATTGCACAAATCACCTCTCAGTTTTAGAACGGTCACTTGTGGACATAATACCTTTACCACTACAGCTAGTAAGTACTTGCTAAACTATTTAAATAGAATTCATGAATCTTTTAAATTTAAGAATTCAGTCTATTTCATATTGAACAATAGTTTTGATTTAGTTAGTTAATCACCTTAGCAAACTTCCACATATTCTTGGTTTCCATACCTTTGATTTTAAAGACCTATTTAATAATATTGATATTAAAGATTTATATAAAGTTATTATCTCTCTTTATCATCATTATCAATCTTCTAATAATATTCCATTTAATGCCAAAAACTTTACTATGCTATTGCACTTTGTGTTACACAACAATTATATTATCCAAGGTGATAATATATATTTACAAACATCTGGTGTACCTCAGGGGGCTGTAGTAGTAGTATTCTAGCTAACTTATATCTTTATTATTATGAGCGTCATTTTAACTCTAATTCATATATTATATATCGATATGTTGTCGACTTAATTTGTATTATCATTGATGATTCCTATCCCATTAATGTTGATTTTTACCCCTCTAACCTAGAATTAATCTCTAATGAGCCTAGTGTTAGTCAAACTGTAAATTATTTAGACCTAAATTTAGATACCCTCAATAATCATGTTATCACTAATCTATATGATAAAAAAGATTCTTATAACTTCACTATTATTAAGCACCTATCATATCGATCTTGTAGTTCTATTCAATTGTTTAGAAACATCATTTTAAACCAGCTATTTCGAATACATCGCTTTTCTGATCCTCAGTTTCACTTACTCCACATCAGTAATCTTAAACGCATTTGTCAAAATTACCACTATCCGGAAGTATTTGTAAATAATATTATTAATAATTTCAAATGCACCACGTAATAATTTTACAAATATTTTCTTTATCCTTGCTTGGATAACTCTTTTTTGTGAATTTCATCCGTTCTTATCACCTACTTACCACTTGGCCTGAGTCTGATACTGCTTACTATTTTTCAGCATTCCTCATTTTTGAAATTTGTTGATTGTCTTTGTCCTTATGACTTGCATTATGCTTTATTATTTCCTCTTTTTGTCTTAATTTCTTTTATTTCTTTGTATTTGTAGAAAATTTTGGAATACTGTATTATGAGTTACTTCATACATTCTAACTTTGGATTTAATAATTTATATATATATATATATATATATATATATATATATATATATATATATATATATATATATATATATATATATATATATATATATATATATATAAATTAAAATTATAAAGACAAAATGTGCAGGCGTGCAAATCTGTAAACACAGCATTAAACCGCGAGTAGTAAAATATCGAATATTTAATTACAAAAAGTCAAATGCTAAAAAAAACGAGGAAGGGCTGGAGAATTATATTGTTGAATGACCAGTAAAAATAAAATAAATCAATGAATAGTATATCTGCCAGAAACGTCTTCAGGGGCATATTCTAGACAGATATACTAAAATCCGTTGTTTCTATGATTGCATAAAAACAAGTGGTTAAAATTTTATGCAATCTGTGCCGAACAACGGAATAACGAGATCCACAGAGAAACGATACAAGAGGGCAAAATTCAGCTAAAATACCATACATTAACACATAATCATGAAAATGTAACACACAAATGCACAAACATGCAATATAAATGTATATATATATATATATATATATATATATATATATATATATATATATATATATATATATATATATGCATGATAAAATCTTGTTCGTCGAGAATACGGGATATTAATCGAGTTATTGTAAAATGTATTACGAGCTCATGAATTGAATACCGCTGCCTTAAATCGTATGTTCCTTTTATAAATTGAATCTCCTTACATTTTGAAGTAAAGTTCAAGGATCCACTACATCTAACTTGTAGAGTTAAGTTTCTTAGACGGCATTGTAAAGGGGGTATGTCCTGTCCCAACCAGTATTCGAATCGGCGCTGTAGCTATTGGGCTACTGGGACAATAGTATCTTTTCCCCTATAGTTCAAGTGGACCTTACAACTATTACAATGTTTTTTAAAAAACAAAATAGGGCATTATTTATACAAAGAAGTGAAATCATTCTTTGTTTTTGGTTTGGATAATTGAAGTTGAAGCACTATCTTTATTATTTTCAGTTTCTTGGAATTTTTTGCGATTGTGTTGTTGATTTTGTTACGCTTCAGATGATCTTGCGTAGGGATATATAGGGAATATCGTGTCGCAAATAATTTGACGGGAGAAAGAGTTGCGAAGCGGTCGGTGTATGATCACCTGGTGAACAAGCAGTCCTGAAACGGCATTGAATTAGGCCATTGCCTGGTCTAAGCACACACGCACATGCATTCATACCGGTTTCCTTGTATAGTTTGAGATTAGCTCGCAAAGGGGGGGGGGGGGGGTTACCTGCGCTTTTACTGCGGAGTATTATTATAATATTTTGTTGTTTGCTATTTTATTTTCTCTTTTCCTCGTCGCTTGCTCGCCAAGCTATTTATTATTACACAAAGAACGCTAAGCATGATGGGAAATGGTGGAAGCTTCAATGTCAAGTTCAAAGTGGGAGAAAGAAAGGGGTAACTTTTTGTTTTTCTTTTGGCTTGCAGGAAAAATTTCTGCTAGGTATGACAGGTGAAGGTCTAAAGGGGAAGGAATAGGGGAGGTTAAGGAAAGGGAAGAAATAATTTCATGTTTCTTTTCTCTTGAAACTGTTTTTCAATTTTCTCCGTAGCTGTTTCATTAGCAATAAATTGTTGAAGACTGGTTAGAAACTCGTTGTGCATTTCAAATGTGGTGATTGGCTTAAAAGTGTTTCCTAAAGTGTGGTACGCATACTTCTGGGGGTACGCAGTACTCCCTTTGAAACTCAAAGGGGGTATTTGCTATGTTTAAAATTTTAGTAACAAAAATAATTCCATAACAAAAACAAACAAACAAATATCTGTATGAAAGAGGCAGCTGATCAAAACGCATCCTTATCACAAAGCATGAGTTTGTAAATAGTATACTGCAATACAAAATATAAGCTATATGATTTACTTTTGTTAATTCAGTTAGTTTTTACTTTCCCTACAATGCATACTGATTTCTAATAATGAATTGGTAGAAAATTGAAGATCAGATTTTGATTCCAACATTTTAATTCCAAACATTTTAATGCAAAATTGTGTTACAACACACACACACACACGCACGCTCAGGCACACACATACGCACGCACTCCCTCGCACGCCCGCGCGCGCGCGCACACACACACACACACTGCATCCAATTAATAACTTTACTAGATAATGGCTCTGAAAGCTCTCACCATGCATTAAGATAGTTATAAACGTCAATAATTCACAAATGTGTTATCTGGTTTTAAGAAGTTATATCTAAACCTAATAATTAACATTAAACTATTATAATAACCTAATAATTATTTGGTTCGTTTGGTATGATTTCTAGGTTAGTCGGGTAATGATCAATATTAATATAGTAGCTGTAATAGTGATCAAATTAAATCACCAACACAGGTATAATTTAATTAGTCCTTAGATATAAATTTAGATTCATAATAAAGTAGGTATAAGTTGTCTAAAATACTATATCCTTGTGATACGCCTGATTTTTGAAAATATATATTATTACCTTGAAATAAATAATTATTAAACAATACAAAAAGTGTAGTAACACGGGAAAATTGTACATTTTTAAATTATCACGATTAAATGATTAGAGAAATAGTAACCTTATATAAATCTTTAATATCAATCTATATAAATAAAATTGAAAATCTGTCTGTCTGTCTGTTTATTTGTTTGTCTCATCATTACGGGAGAACGGCTGAACCGAATTTGATGAAATTTTGTGGGTAGCCTTGAAATAGCCCCACTTAAAACTTAGTCCATGTTTCGAGTTTCTACGACTAGTGGTTCTCGAGATATTAGTGAAACACTAAACTTTCGTTTGTCTCATCATCACGGGAGAACAGCTGAACCGAATGTAATGAAATTTTGTGGGTAGCCTTGAAATAGCCCCCTAAAATTTTATCCAAGTTTCGAATGTCTAAGACCAAGGGTTGTCGAGATATTAATGAAAAACGAAACATTTTCCTAGGAGTTCTACTCAACTCCCTGGTTCCTCAAACCGAAAAGGTTGGAAATCGTTTGTGTAAAGCGTGAAAGTGAATTAAAATTTTATTTCTGAGTTTGGTGGAAGATTTTTTGTAGATTTTGTATAGCGAGAACAGAGATTCTTAAATTTTTTTGAGGAGCATTATGTTAAATATTTTAACAGAATATTTTGATCAAAAATGTCATTTAATATACTATAGGAATTTGCACATGATTGTGAATTTTAAATTTCTTTATATTATATACTCCGTACGAAGAACGGATATGCTGCTAGTATTATTAAATAAAGTCAAAAATTCTAAATCCAAAAACGCGTTAAAGATTACTGATATTATGAATTAAATCAGAATTGTTATTCAGTATGAAATAACCATATAAATTATATCTAAGATTATTATTAATTTTATTTCAGCAGTTTACTAAAGATTTACTAACTCTAGTTACGTATGAATTATGACCACAAGTTACAGTTCTAAATGTAAGAGAGGTTTTACGAAATTTGGGAAATAAAGTTATATAAGAAAATTTAAAATATTTAGAGGTCAAATTTAATTAGAAATATAATTTCAAGACTTTTGCTTTAAATTTTAGTGAATTATCTGAAATAAATTTAAAAATATTATTATCTTTTAGGTAATTTTGTAAAAAAGACACAAATTAGTTTAGAAATAATTGCATAATTTAGATACTTTATGAATGTAGGTGATGACAAACTCTTGCCGAAGTTCTTTAATTGCTGTAGTATTTTTTCAAATGATAATTAGGCTTTGAAAAATATTATTAATAACAGTTTTAGCAACATTTAAAATGGAATAATTCCTCTGATTAAATGCTTCTATAGGTTTCGAATTTGAACAACCCTAATTTGCATAAAAGTTTATCAAAGGGTTAAAGATAAAGACTGGAGAAGAATTTTGTGATTGTAGCAATTTTGAATAAAATATTTTATACCATTACACATGATATTTCTGATAGTAGCATCCTTAACAATATTTCAATCAGCAGTAATAATGTATTCAAGTGTTACAAAGTTATTTACAAATTGTGAATAAGCCATTACATACACATGAATATTAAATGTTAGAATTTAAAGATTTAAATATGTTATTATAATTGAATATTAACCTGCCACTTGGCAAATCGAACTTATATTTGTTTTGTATATGAATATTTTGATAGATAACAAATGTTTATTATTATTAAAATGTCATTAAGTTAATGGTATTAAAATGGTGTGTTTAAAGAAGGTAACACAGTATAACTTCAAATGTACATTATTATTATGTATGTTGTTGAGAATTAAATTTAAATAATTAGCACGGGTAAGTAGTAAGTCAAAAAATATGTGCTTCAAATATTCATTACTAAGTTTTAATTTAAAAAAGTTAATATAAATATTATTTAATTTCGATTTTTTAACAGAAAATATTCAAAATTTAATATAAAGTATATTAAATATTTTATTATAATTATAATGTAATTTTAAAAATGTGCTTTATAATCAAAATTAGCGTTAATTTACTTTTTTGTTTTTTTACCTTGCTTATTTCATTTTTGTGATGAGTGGAGAATTTTGAATACTAATTGAATAAATGATTATAGGTGGAAAAATTATTGGAGTTAGAATGAAAATTATTTTTAACTACATTATAATTATTATATAATTGATTAAATCTACATGGGAAAGACGTTTGGTATTTTTAATATAATATAATATTTTTTTTAAATTAATGTACCAGCTAAATGAATGTTAATATCTAAGATATCAATAGAAATATAATCAAAACCATGAGTGGCTAAATGCTGATATTCAAACTTATGAAAATAATACTGTCAATCAAAATAATTATAATACTCAATGTAAATAATTACGTCTTCAGTAGAATTCCCAATGCGATTCCGTATGACATACTTCATTACAAATATAATTCGGAAGGGGGGGGGGGTAGAGAGGGGCCATACTTACATGTAGATCAATATTATACGTGAAAATAATACTTTTACAAAGTATAAATATTCGGGTTTAAAATTATGACTTTATTTTAAACCAGGTGTGCATGACGTCTGCATTTGTGTTAAAAAATATCTATGAAAATTAAGTTTATGAAGGAAACTTTCATATGGTGGCGAACAGTGTGTTCGACGGAACTGTTTTATTCTCTTGTACATACTAAGTATTTTTACACGCTTTTGCGTAAATTTGCAAAAGTGATAGCTTCAAAATGGAAACTGAAAATCTTTTGTTACCCCCCATCCTACACTCTCCGAAATCCATATTAGTTATCATCTGAACTCTATCTGTAGTCAATTCTGGGAAAATAAATATTTTAAAGAAAAAATTTGGTAAAAATATAGATGTCAAACTTCTCGCTATATCTTGTCACCAATTACATACATTTTTCTCTCATAGATATTTCTTAAATATTTTATTTCTTAGCATTGCTGGCGTTAAAAGTATTCAGACAAGAATCTTCGACGAAGCTATTAAACAGTCTGATTGCCATACAAAATTATCCATTAAAGGCTTGCCATCATCGAAGTTAAACTTCCCGAGAAAGTAAAATAGCTTGACAGAGGGATGTGCCATCTGAGCTCATTTCTTCCTTTTTGTGACTGCATTTTTCACGAATTTTCAACAGTCGATTGTTCCGAGTCGCAGTTCTAAATATTATTTTCCCCACCTTGAGACGGCTTATAGAGATTTCTCCTCTCTTCAACCTTTCGCGTTCCCTTGAATATTCTTTTTTTCAGCCTATTCATTTACAGGATTCAATTATCTTGACTTGAAGTTCATTTGCAATCGTACAACTATTTGAATATAATTTACTCGTGTGGTGGTGATTGGAACACACAGAAAGTGTTTGCAGTTTAGGGGGTGAAGTTCAACATTAACATTTGCACACTGGCAAATTCATTTTTGACTTTATCGGAAAGTTTTGTTTGTTTTTTACTTCAAAAGTAAGATTCAAATGCACTTCAAAGCTAATGCACTGCAGACGAGATTTTTTCTGAAAAATAAAAGGAAATGTGTTTTATAAATAAACAATGAAGATGCTTAAGACATTTTTTATAAATCAAGGCTCTATAATGCTAAAATTCTTATGCTGTTTGAGTCAACTTCATTTTTATTATTTGAAAATATATTTAATTCAATAATATAAATATCAAAAAATTAATTTCTCATTTACACTTTTTGAATTTATGTAAAATATTTCAATATCTTATAATCATTTGAAATTTTTATCATATAAAATAAATAAAATAAGTTAAAAAATAAGTTATAAATAATTTAATTTGTAGCTATTTAAACTTAGATTGGCATTTGTATTCGTACTTTGCAACTGCTTATTTACCCATTAAAAGTTTCGAGCATTTTTGAAGGTCTAAGTAAAGAAAAAAAAATAGGCGGTCATAAAAAAAAATATAAGTATGAAAACTTATGCAAAGTACTTAATTCTCACCATTATCTAAAAAAATTTTAAGAAAATAACTTTCCTTAAAAGGGAGGAAATACAATAATCAATAAATAGTATCGTTGTGTAATATAGTAGCAAAGTTAAAAATAATCACATAATTATAAAAACCTGGCTTCCTGACCACTCGGTTATGTATGGGCCCTTGTAATAGCAAAACAGTATTTCATAAAGCATAATCGAAGAAATACTGCATATTCAATTAACTTTCATGACACAGTGATTTCGTTCCTCTATTATCAACCATAGAATATCTATATTTCAAGACATAATGAAACTTTCCATAAACTATGGATATTTGTTGATTCATCCTTAAAAGATTTATTTCGAAACTTTTCGTATTTCTTTAGCAACAATTGTTCTTCCATGCAACCGCAAACTGAAGGAGAGATGGGAATTATTATAGGCCTTAGTTGTTGATATACCTGAGTTCGTTGCTATTGCATCCCAGAGTTGCGTCAAGAAGTTGACATGAAACAGCCGTGTTTGCTTTCAAATTATCATAAATATCTTCATTTCTTCTCATTTTACGAGCAAGCCTATTGCGTGTTTTTGATCTTGATTGTGACCATTTACATGTCGCATTATTTTATAAAATAACATTTCTATATGGATGCATATTGCATATTTATTACGTACTAAAAATTGTACCCGTCGTTGACCGGAATTTATATTGAGTAGTCGTGGCGTAGCCATGCGTTCCCCCACACAGCAGTTTATTTTATTTTATGTTTGTTATAAGCGAACTTATTAAGACGTTCTTTGGTTTTCGGAAATTCACTCTGAATTCCGGTGTAGTTTTCATTAGATATTTGCATCTTAAATCCCGGGCAATGTCGGAAAGTTCTAGAAAATGTACCGTGCATTGACAGGGATTTAAAATGCAAACCTTAGATTACAATCTCACTGGAACTCATAGCGAATTCTCCGAAAACCAGTGAACGCTTTAACAATACGCACGCTTATAACAACAATTACAAAAAAAAAAAAAAAAATGCTATGTCGATGGAGTTTAGATGCAAATTCTGCGAGAATATCTCGGGGGCGGAATATATCAATCTTCAACGCGCAAAAAGTATATTTTAAAAATTCACGAAATTCAATTATTATTCGTATGGATTCTATTCAAAGTTTGTTTGAAAGGTAATTTTTTTTTATCTTTCCGATGGTGTCAAAATAGAAACTCTGAAATAATATTTTTGGTCTCTAAGGGTATGAAATTCGTACCAAAACATAAAATAACTAAAAAACTAATCCCAATTAAAAAAATAATAATAACGAGGTGAACCTTCCCGGGTCCTAAAGGACCTGTGTACCAAATTTAATGGCCGTACATCGTTTAAATTTTCCGCTACAGACGACACAGACAGACATCTTCCTTTACTATTATACAGACATTAGCCTTTTATTTTATACAGACATTAGTTTTTATTATAGATATACATTTTTATATAGTACCATCTCTATAATAATATTTCTATATATATTTCTATATAATACAGGGATTGCACTCAACTTTCCCCAAAAAGAGGAACAAAAACAGGAATTTTGATATAAAAAGTAGGAAAAAGTAGGAATTTTAATTCTCACCCCTCTTAATTAACATCCCCCTCCCCATAAATACAGTGCTAAAATATGCATAACATAATTTCAGTGTTTTTGAACCAGCAAAAATCCCATTTTGTGGGAGATCGCAATAAAACTTAGTATTTAGAGCAGAAAAAATTTAAATTTGTAGCAAGAAAATTTGCATATTGTATGTTACTTTATAGAAATAAAACCTTTTTGTAGTAGTTTGTAGCACAGATATCAGCATTCTGAAAATTTCAGGCAAGAAAATATTTACACTTTTTATCTGATTAAAATAATATATAAAATTTTGAAACGCCTCACAAGAATCGGTCCGAGGGGGAATAAATATGAAATGGGAGCATTAGTCATATTGTCAAAAGTGCAGAAGTTGGAAGCAACAATGTTGCATTTTATTAAGTAAAGCACTGAAATAAAATGAAAGTTAAGATTGAGCAACATAATTACGCCCAAATTATAACACAGCAATGGATCCTCTCCGTTAATAAGCATTATAACTAAAACAAACTAAATGGGCTAAATATATGTTGTGTTGTATAATAATTTATGTATAATTACGTTACTTAATATTTTGTGTATTTTATGTGCTTATTGAAAATCAAAGTTATCTAAATAATAACAAGATTTGGTATTTTTGCAATTTTTATATTTGTTATTTTTATGACAAAGTACCCAAATCCATGGATTTTATTAAAATATGCTGCAGTAATTTTCGTTTTTGAGATAGCGCGCTAAAACTAAAATTTTTTAAGAAAGAGCACTCTAAAAGTCTACATTTTTTTAAAAGAACACTAAAAAGCACAATTTCTTTTAAATAGCTTTGAAATTCGTGACTTTTTAAAAACAAATTTGTGGTTTTATTTAAAAGTGCTAACATGCGTGATTTTATTTAAAAGTTTTAATAATTACATTATTTTGTTTGACAGTTCTAAAATATGCAATTTCATTCAAAAGCACTAAAATACAAGCTGTAATTTAGAAGTACCAAAATTCGCTATTTAAAAGTGCTAAAATTTATGGTAGTTCATTTGAAAATGCTAAAAACAGGACAAACTGTCTTATTGATCTCGAATTTTAGCATCTTTTCTCAAAAATCATGAAATTTTAAGTTTTTTGAAAGATTAACTAGAGTGTGGCTCAACTCAATTTTCTCAGACCATAATCCATTTTTAAGTAACTTGTGGATTTTTTTTTTTTCAAATTTTACAAGAAAATATTAAAAAACTATGTATTGTTGGTCCAAATGATTATAATTATAGCGTGTTATCCTTCCCTTTAAAGGACTTGAAAACATCTTTCGATTGATACCATACGTGAAAATGTATAATGACGTCACGAACACAAAAATTGTATCGCGGCTATTTTTCACAATAATTGAAACTATTAAATTTCGTGATCATTGAGCCATAAATAATGAAATCATTGACCCATAAAATTTTATGCATGATTACGTCAAATTTTATCCTATGCTGCCATGTCAAAAAAATTTTTAAATTTTGAATCAATTTCGTTCGAATTTAAACTAGCTCTAGATCTTTTGTTAATAAAGCCGGATATAAAGTTTCGTGAAAATCCATTAAAAATTGTAACATCTATCGTATACACATTAAATTGACCACAGGCAGATAAACAGATGGATATCACTTCAAAAATAATCAAAACTTGTTCAGGAGAGTCTAAAATATATATTGGTATCAAAATCTCGAAAACAAAAATTTTCGCGAAAACAATACTTTCTCTTTACTATATTACATAGCATGATAAAGTAAAAATTGTGACTTATAATGCTCTTTCTCAAAAATTATGATTTTTTTGCTCTTACGTAAAAATTGCAAATTTTAGCATTATTTCAAAAAGCACACTTCATCAGACCAATTTTCTTCACTTCGTTTCGTACATCGTATCACTAACTCCTCGAACATTTTTTTTATATGCTCGCGATTGGTCACACAAGCAAACATCTGATGTGGCCAGCACATGACTTTCCCTGCAGACTCATCTTCACGTTCTCTTTATTCCTTCAATAATTCATTAAATTGAGTTTAATTGCACGAAATAACACCCACAATTATTTAAAATTACACAGAATTTCTACTTTTAATTCAATATTCGTTCTCATTTTGGTAACTGGACTTATTGTCAAAGGTGGCGTAGAGAAAATGCAAAAAACTAAAATATCTCGAGAACGGTTAGTTCTAGTATAATGGGGTTGGTCTTAATATTTTTATCGTTAAAAATTACGTATAAAACAAGCATTTAATTGATATATTTGAGCATACGTAGTCTTTTATTTCAGATTTTGACGATTTTTGCGGGCCATTTCGCAAAAAAAAAGGTTATTTTTTTCCGAATCGTTCCAAAATCTAATCAGCTCCAGAGTAACCCACAAGCGACTTATCTACCAAATTTTGTGAAATTTGGTCCATTAATTTTTCAGCTAGAGTGGATACAGTCAATTTTTGCTGGCAATTTCGCAAAAAGGCGGATTCTTTTATACCGAATCGTACCAAAAACTAATCAGCACCAGGGTCATGCACAAGTGACTTACCTACCAAATTTTATGAAATTCGGTCCATTTGTTTTTGAGTTAGAGTGGATAAATACATTGCACAGACAGACAGACAGACACACACACACACACACACACACACACACACACACACACACACAGACGTCACGCTAAAAATAGTGTTTTCGTGTTCTAGAGGTCCCAAAACGTGTAGATTCGTCGAAAACTTGAGTTGCGATTTTCGGCATGATTCCAATACTTTCCCTATAAATTACCATGTATTGTAGCGAAAGTAAACATTTGATGTGGGCAGTACATAACTTTCCCTGCAGATTCAAATTCATTTTTTCTTTATTTCTTTAATAATTCCTTAAACTGAGTTTAATTGCACAAAATAACACTAAATTTGCATTTTTAATTCAATTTCTGTTTTTATTTCGTAATTGGATATTTTTCCAAAAGCGGAATAACCAAAATGCGAAAATTTTCAAATATCTCGAGAACGGTTAGTACTAGAGTATTAGAGTCGTTCTTATTCTTTCCCTCGTCAAAAGTTACGAATAAAACAAGCATTTAATTGATGCATTTGCGCATACGTAGATTTTCTTTTAGATTTTGGCGATTTTTTCGGGCCATTTTGTAAAAAAGGCAGGTTGTTCTTTTCCGAATCATACCAAAATCTAATCAGCACCAGAGTATCTCACAAGTAACTTATCTACCAATTGTGAAATTTGGTCAATTAGTATTTCAGCTAGAGTGGATACATGAGATTTTTGAGGGCCATTTCGCAAAAAAAGGCAGGTTCTTTTTTTCCAAATCGTACCAAAAACTAATCAGCACCAGGGTCACACCCAAGTATACCTGCCAAATTTCATGAAATTCGATCCATTAGTTTTTTAGTTAGAGTGGATACATACATTGAACAGACAGACACACAGACACACACAGACGTCACGCTAAAAATAGTACTTTCGTATTTTAGAGGTCCCAAAACGTGTAGATCCGTCGAAAACTCGAATTGCGATTTTCAGCATGATTCCAATACTTTCCCTATACATTACCATGTATTGCAAGGAAAGTAAAAATCTGATGTGGACAGCACATGACTTTCCCTGCAGACTCAAATTCATATTTTCTTTATTTCTTTAATAATTCATTAGATTGAATTTAATTGCACCAAATAACACTAAATTTGCATTTTTAATTCCATTTTTGTTTTTATTTGGTAATTGGACATTTTTCCGATAGCTGAGTAAAAAAAATGCAAGAAATCTCAAATATCTTGAGAACGGTTAGTCCTAAAGTATAATGGAGTGCGTTATATTCTTTTCCTCGTCAAAAGTTGCGTATAAAACAAGAATTTAATTGATACATTTCAGCATGCGTAGTCTTTTTTTTTTTAGATTTTGCGCTTTTTGCGGGCCATTTCGTAAAAGAAGGCAGGTTGTTCTTTCCCGAATCATACTAAAATCAAATCTGCACCAGAGCATCCACAAGTAACTTATCTACCAAATTTTATGAAATTTGGTCAATATTTACTGGCCGTTTCGCAAAAAAGGCGGGTTCTGTTTTTACGAATCCTACCAAAAACTAATCCGCACCAGGGTCTCACCCAAGTGACTTACATACCAAATTTTATGAAATTCGGTCCATCAGTTTTTTAGTTAGAGTGGATATATACATTGCACAGACAGACACACAGACACACACACAGACGTCACGCTAAAAATAGTTTTTCCGTATTCTAGAGGTCTCGAAACGTGTAGATCTGTCGAAAACTCGAGTTGCGATTTTCGGCATGATTCCAATACTTTCCCTATACATTACCATGTATTGCAGGGAAAGTAAAGAAGTGCTTCCAACTGTTAAAAAGAAGGAAACAAAAGGAAAGTAGGAATCATTTTTAAAAAGTATGAAAAAGAAGGAACCGCGCGATACCATATCTATATGAAAATATTTCTACATATATTTCTATATAATACCATATCTATATGATAACATTTTAATGTAATAGCATCTCTATATGATGAAAAATTTTTAAACGAAAATCCGATCAACAAAGTTAAAATTTGTAACTAGATAGTTAAACAGAACAATTCGGTATTGAAATGGGGATTTCAAAATGCAAATTACATTCATCACCCTTTACATCACTACTCTTTTTTCTTTCTTTCGAGCCAGACCGTCCGACCTACTCGAAGAAGGTATCTATTTGGACGGCCGTGACAGTGTGGCCCAATTTACATCAAAACTCGGTGGGAGTGACATCTACGGAGACCGCATCCTTCTTCTCCTACCATGAACCTCTCGGAAGGACCAAGTTTCCATACTCCGCATAAACACAGGGATAGTTTGGGCACGACCGGGAAGCGAACTTGGGTTCTCCGAGCGCAATTTCCGTACCTCAGCCACTGGGATATCCCGCCCGCATCATTACCCTTCAATTAGTTTCACGGATTAGGATATTCATCGAGCTGGTGATGAGTGAGACAGAAAAATATTCATATAGCCCGAAATTCTGCAGGTGCGGCAGCCGCAGGGAGAATACAGGATCACTCACTTGGATGACATTTCAGAAACAAACGATCACACAATTTCAGAATTGTAGGTTATAGGATATTTTGCACATTAAGTGTCTCATGGTTTGTCTTCCTGATTTAAATCCAAACCCTCAAAACTGGTCATAGAATTGCCATGGAGGCTGCAATTTTATGCATCGAGATATTTCACTTAATGCATAGTCATATTTAATGATTATTTGGAAAATATTAAGATATATTAGGAAGATTAACCGCTTCAAATGATGATTATTATTTTATCGAATTCGAAATAAAAAGTTCGTTCTTAAAAAAAGTGATTCGTTATTAAAAAAAATAATATTTTTAAGGTTGCCGTAGCAGGAATTACATCCATCTAATATCCAACTATTGCTGAACAAAACTAGGAAAGTGAAGGATAAAACACTGAGAATTATGACAAATCGCATTTTCAATTCTACCGTAGTTTCCCATCATCACCACCACAACAACAGGAAACGGTGCCACTCTAGAGAAATTCACCAACTGTATAATTATATATTTCGAAATATATGCATTTCAATTACACATTAAAGATTGGAAACCACTGCACCTAGTGCAGTGGTTCCCAATTGATGGTTCGTGACCATCGGGGGTCCAAGTTACCCATCTGAGAGCCTTGGCATCATTCATAGTTCACAGCTCACAGAAAAAAAAACTGAATTATTATTATTATTTATTTATTTATTCATATTGTAATAATGTATTGAAATCATTTACGTATTAAAGGCTTTACATTTTCACACACACACAAAAAAATATTTGGCCCAAATAGGTCATAAGGACTATCATACAGATCTTAAATTTTTCAAAAACACGGGGGGGGGGGGGGTCTATGGCTTGGCTTTTGAAAAAAAAAAAGAGGGTCTGCGGTCCTTAACTAATTGAGAACCACTGACCTAGTACATACATGGATTTATCGTTTAGTATATACACAATGGATAAATACAAATTTTCTTATTGTGGTTTCTAATTAAAAAAAAAATTGATGTGTATAGCACATGATTTTTCCTACAAACTCAAATTCATTTTCTCTTTTTTTTTTATTTCATATTTCATCTCAACATTATGTCAAACATATCTTCTACGACGTCTTCCTTTAATAGAAAGTCATTCAGTGATTTACCCGAGGCTGTGGGTGATGATGCATTAAATACTACGCGAAGTTTTGTAGTTGTCTTATCAGGCCGGTAAACACCGTGGTGTGGAAGATAATGATTTTTAGGAAAGGTAGTTTGGTCTACTTTGAGTTTACTTGCACAACATAACACGGATAATTATTTGAAATGACACCGAATTTGAAGTTTTAATTCAATTTTTGTTTTCATTTGGAGACTGGACTTATTTTCAAAGGTGACGTGTCAAAAATTCGAAAAACTAAAATATCTCGAGAACGAATAGGTTTAGAGTTATGGGGTTCATCTTATTCTTTTTGTTGTTAAAAATTACGTATAAAAGAAGCATTTAATTGATACGTTTGGGCATATGTAGTCTTTTGTTTTAAAATTTGCCGATTTTTGAGGGGCATTTCGCGAAAAAAAAAAAAAAAATCCGCATCGTACCAAAATCTAATCGGGGTAGTACACAAGTGACTTATCTACTAAATTTTGTGAAATTGGGTCCATTAGTTTTTCATCTAGAGTGGATACCTACATTGCGGAGACAGACACACAGACGTGACGCTAAAATTCATTTTTTGGGGTTCTAGAGTGCTTGAAACGTGTAGCTCAATCGAAAACTAGAGTTGCGATTTTTGACACGATTCCAATATCTTCCCTATACTTTACCATGTATTGTAGGGAAAGTAATATAGATACACTTTCTTGTATGTAACAAGTAATACGGATGGTATTTGTTCATCCCTGGCCACAATTGAAACTTGCTCTCTATAGCCCCGTTCACATGCACAATTTAAAGCATACATTTTAGCATACATTTTACACAAAGCACAATTTATACATACATTTTGCAATAAACTGAACTGTGTAAATTAGCTTACAAAATGCTCTCCCCCCACTTAAAAAAAAAAAAAAGAAGGAATACTCCATGATTGTTAGTATCAGAAATATAAATTATTTTTATATATTTTAGATACTAACTATATATGAAGACGATTTTATTTTATTAATTTTATTTTTGAATTACTTTGAGGACCACCTATTTTACATATCAATGAAACATGCCCAACATAAGTATTTTTTATACTGTATATTAAAAACATTATTTTTAATTGCGGTATTAGTGGTATATGAGATTTTTTGTATCTGGGCCATGCAGTAAGGTCTTATGTGTTTTTAATAAAAAATGAGTTATACCGATTTTGTAATAGTTAAAATGTATTCGGTATAAATATGCATATTTTTTTCTCTATGCCAACTTCTTATATCGATTTGTCTTGAATAAAGTTTCTTAAAATGGTGTTACACTTTTTCCACTAATTCAAGTTTATACGTCATAATTTAGCTTAAAAACGAAGATTAAATGAGAAAAACTTTCTTTTTTGACTTTTAGGAATGAATTCTTTAAACAGTTTCATGGAATAAAACTTTTATATATATATATATATATATATATATATATATATATAATATATATATATATATATATATAATATATATATATATATATATATATATAATATATATATATATATATATATATATATATATATATATATATATATATATATATATATATAATGTATATATTACAATAAGCATATATTTACAGTTTTAAAAATATATTAAATTTAATTTTGGCATATTATTTTTAATTTGATGTTTAGTTTATAAAGATCCAAGTTTAATTTATATAAATTATTTAGATTTAATTTATATATATAAGATTATTTTGTTTCTCATTTCCGCACATTTGTCATATTAAATAGATAAAATAATAACATGGGATAATAAATTAAAAATAATACGCTTTTTAAAAAAGCAATTAAAAAAAAGGAGATATATTGTTTACCAAAAATGAATGTCAAAAGCATTTAAGAAAAATTGGTCCTAGCCCTTTAAGCGGGAGTAATGGGGGTTGCACATGTGAACGGGTCTAGAATGGATCCCGGAAAATACCCCCTTTTTCATCCCAATGTTTCATGGCCAGAAAATACCCGCTTGCATGTGAACGGGGCTTATGAGTAGGATGTCTGCTTTTGTGACTGTAGGAAAGCAAGAAGTCACAAGAAGTTTCTGGGCTCGGAAAGCTTTGTGTTTCCTAAAAGAAAATAATTGGCTTCGCCAAAGTTTAAAAAAAAAATCATTTACAGTGTATTTTATACCACTGATAAATTTGACATAATATAATTTTGTTAAATTTCAGTTAATTTTTTTATATTATTTTATAAGAAAAAACTTGTTACTACTAAAATTTTAATTAAAATAATCTGTTATTTTATTCTGATTTTCTGTATTTGTTTGAATTTTAGACCTCTTTATTATCTTTGACTATAGTTATACTGTATAATTGACGTGTAATGAATTCAAGATTTAACCTATTTTACATACAAGACATTTTGAATAAGAATCTCTTTTAGTGTTCATAGGCAACTCATGCAGTGCTGCTAGCTGTATAAAAATCTGTATAAAAATTTCGCAAAATGCAGAAAAATACCGCATCAACAAAAATGTCCTATAAAAATTAGGAATTACCCAAAAGATGAACTTTTTCTTAAGATTTTTCGACTTTTCTTAAGATTTATTTTTCAGTAAAGAATTAAACTTTTCCAGTGTGTGTGAAATGAACAAAATATTATCAATATTCTTTATTCTTTTGCCTCTTTTGTAATTGTTGCTCCTAAACTTAATATCAATACATATAAAGCAATAAACATTTCAGCAATGATTCATTACAAACTTTTTATAGTACCACGGAAATCCATTACTTTGCATCACAATATAATTATAAAAATGAATATGTGGAAAGGAAACATTGGCCTATCCGTCCATGACACTGCGAATTATTCCAAATTACCTCAAACTCTTACGATATCGCATTCTTGAGTGTTCACCTCTTCACATTCTTCACTACATCAACAGTTCCACTAAACAAAGACAGAATTAACTCATTTTACGTGTATATCGACATTTTTGAGTTCATAGCTCCATGAGATTGCAACAAGCGTTGCGTAATATTTGCACACAGGTGACAGTTTTTACCTCGTATGCATCCAGGCTAGAAGCATGATACAGCTGAACCACTGGAAAAGATCAATGCAACTTGATGAGCTCAGTACGTCAATTTCCGGTGTAAAGTTACGGCCATTTAATTTCGTCAATACAATAACAGAAACAGCTGGTGAGCTAGGTCGACTGCTTGTTATAAATATTCATCTTACATAATAAAGGAAGATGTGTGTGTGCCGTCTGTAGCGGGAAATCTAAGGCCATAAAATTTGGTACACAGGTATTTCAGGACCCAAATAGGTTCACCTCTGCGTTATTTTTATTTTCTTTTAATTAGTTTGTAAGTTATTTTATATTTTAGCCCGATACACAAATAGATTCCTTAGTGGCCTAAAATATTATCACAGAGTTTCCATCCTGACACCATCGGGAAGATCAGAAAACGTTCTTTCCAACAATGTTTGAACTAAATCTGTGGGACAATTCCTTAATATTTATTTTATTTTTTTAAGTACATCAAAATTTGCATTTTTTAAGAGATCTGATAATCGTCGCATCCGAAAAACTAAGATTAACTCAATTCTATAATTTGGCTGAAACATAACCATATATATGTGCATTCTAAATAAAAAAAAATTCCATTTCATAAGTAATTCTAATTTTGTCATTTTTTAAGTGATCGCACTCAGACTTTTTGTGAAGTTCTCCCACGTTAAACGGAGAAGCCACGTCCCCCTTCTCCGGATCACACCCATTTTAAAGGTTGAGGGTTGAGCGATGTGCTTCCGTTCTCCCTTATCAGAAACTTACGACGGTATCCTGTTTCAGATTCTTTGCTAGAGGATTTGAATCTCATTTTTTCTTCTGCTTTGCTGAGAGCGTGTTTCGAGATTTGAGGTATGGTGCTATTTGTATCTGTCAGGAAGTACTGACCGGACATATTACAGATGACAGTATCTGTATTATTGGAAATATAAAAACTACTTTGTTTGCAGTCGCCAGTATATTTAAATTGTGTCCGTTAACGCAGAATCTCCGCAAGTTAATAATTTCGTTTTATGTTTGGGGAATGCGTATCACTCCCGATGTTATTTATACGAATTAAATTTATTTTGTTATTTTACATAACTACCCTGCTTTAACTCCCGAGAAAAGCCGGCTACATTTTCTAGTCTATAACAATAAAGAAGATGTCTGTTCATCTGTGTCGTCTGTAGCGGAAAATCTAAGCGACGTACGGCCATTAAATGTGGCACACGGGCACTTCAGAACTCGGAAAGCGCACCTCAGTGTTATTATTTTTTATTCGAATTAATTTTTTAATTATTTAATGTTGCACCTCGACGGGGTTCTTTTTTTCCTCTTCCCGAATTAGTTTTTAAATTACATATTTTATGTTTTAGTACGATTTTCGCACAAATGAGTTCCTTAGCAAATAAAAATTCTATATCAGCGTTTCCATCTTAACACTATCGGAAATATCAAAAACTTATCTTTTAAACAAATACTGAACGGTATCAATACTATTAATAGACGCATTTTCATGATTATTTTAAATTTGTATACTTTTCTTGTGTTGAAGACGGAATGTCCGAGATATCAGGCAACCGGGATATTCTCGCAGAGTTTCATCTTAACACTATCGGAAATATCAAAAACTTATCTTTTAAACAAATACTGAACGGTATCAATACTATTAATAGACGCATTTTCATGATTATTTTAAATTTATATACTTTTCTTGTGTTGAAGACGGAATGTCCGAGATATCAGGCAACTGGGATATTTTCGCAGAGTTTCATTTTAACACTATCGGAAATATCAAAAACTTATCTTTTAAACAAATACTGAAGGGTATCAATACTATTAATAGACGCATTTTCATGATTATTTTAAATTTATATACTTTTCTTGTGTTGAAGACGGAATGTCCGAGATATCAGGCAACCGGGATATTCTCGCAGAGTTTCATCTTAACACTATCGGAAATATCAAAAACTTATCATTTAAACAAATACTGAACGGTATCAATACTATTAATAAACGCATTTTCATGATTATTTTAAATTTATATACTTTTCTTGTGTTGAAAACGGAATGTCCGAGATATCAGGCATCCGGAATATTCTCGCAGAGTTTCATCTTAACACCATCGGCGTCCTTTTTAAATTGTGAAAGTATTATTAAAGAGGTATTGCTAAAGTATTTTCGAGAATGAGTTCAGGTGTAATTATAATCTAAGGTGTAATCTCCGGGGTAATTATATCCTGGCAGCGTCGGGAATATTTTCTACAACGTTCCGGCATTGCCCGGGATTTAAGATGCAAATCTCTGATAAAAACTATACAGGAATTAGCAACGAATTCCGGAAGACCTAAAAACATTTTAACAATGCGCTTGATTATAAATGGGACACTGGCTACGCCACGACCGGCCAACTAAAATCCCGGGCAATTCAAACAAAACTCGGTACAGTTTCTAGTTATGTATTAATAAAATCTGATATTTCAAACACTTAATTGATTAGCGTTTTTCAAAGTGTGTGACCGCAGAACCCTGGGGTTACCAGGTAAGCGTGCTTAACCTTCCATTTTCACTCGCTAATTTCTCATCCAATATAAATGTTAAATTATCTTTGTGAAATTTGAAAGTCGCTAATTTTTCGAGCCACTCAGCACTTCACGCAATCGTTGTCGCAAGCTGAATCCAGAATCGGCAGAGAAGTTATCACTCAAAATATCGCATATATACTAGAAAGCTTCGAATATGATTTATAAATTTTGAAAAGCTTTGTTAGTTCAAAACGACTTAAAATAGATGACTAAAACATAAATAAATCATAATCAAATAAGGCTAATAATTTGAGCATTTGGAAAGAATCATCTTACATTCATTGTCATAAATATGACTTTGGGCAAATGTTAAATTTTCATATAAAGCATTCTTTAAATATATGGAATTTGTATTGTTCACATTTTACATAAACCTCATTTAGAACAGGTTTTAATACATTCCATACACATACACAGGATTTTTTACTTTTCTTAACAGTTTTATATTAGAAAAAACTACTACTAGGAAGTGAAATGCCAAAGTTACTTTGGACTGTCGATATATTTCCTGTATCGCTGTTCCTAATTCCACACACTTCAGCACCGGGCATTGGTTGTAACCTTTTATATCAATGATAGCCAGCAGATTATTTCAGATTACAATAAACAGTATTGTCAGATTACAGACTTTTTGCAGAAAAAAAATTGGTAGCAGCATGTCATTTTTTTATCTTTCGGAGGTCATTCACTTATCCCACTTTCAGTCTTTTTGTTTTTAGTAAGATCCCCAAACTTGTAGAGCAAAACTTATATTTTGTAGTATCTATCTGTCACCGGTCGTTTACCTATCCTACTTCGATTTTGAGAAGAAATGCTCTGTTCTTAAGCCAAGTCGAAAATCGTATCAGTTTATGAACTGTTATCTTTGAGAGGTCGTTGATCCGATCTTACTTATAATCGTGTTTTTCCAAAAATAATGAAAAAAATACGCTTTATTTATTGACAAAAAATGTCGGTATTTGTATGTTATAAGGGTCAATAACCTATTAGAAGACTTTGATTTAAAATTATGTATCAAAATAGTGCATATTTCAATTTTTATCATTATTGACCGGCAATCGTAATATCCTTATATATTTGATTCTTCTTAACTGAAGCTAATTCAGTAGTTGTTGTCTCAAGAAAGAATTAATGATATTACGTTTGCTTCGTTATAGAGGATCATATTAAGCGATTCAATCTAAAAGCGTCTTTTGGGCACTAATATAATGAAATATTGGTAAGTAAACAGCATTTTAATCTGTTCCATTTTATACATTAGGAACATGGCAGATAGAAAATTAACAAAGGAATAAGTAGCACCTAATTCAAAGGATTTCTTATATCATTGTTTTCAAAGAATAGATTCACACCAGAATTTACTGACTTCAAGTCGATGGATTAAATCAAATAAAGTGTATATATCCGGCTCATATGTAATATCAGTTATAACAGTTTACACTAAATTTTAGGGATCAACTCGAAGAATGGAACCCCGAAAACTGCGTGTATTCGTTTTAATACAGCAGTTTTTGAACGTTTTCTGATAATAGTTTCGTTGTTTCAAATACTTCGAATCTATATCTACATGGAATGATTGATTTTATTTTCTAGGATAAATTTATTGATCAGTCAATAGTATAAGAAGTGTAGGCAATAACGTGCGGTAACACTCCCTGTTGCAAATGTACTATGTGTAGAAAACCCAGACCACACGACCAACCCAAAAAATGTACTATGTGTGTAATAGCATGTGTAATAGCAGATATTTGGCAGTTAAAGTCACAGACGCGATGAACCTATTTTTCTGTACATCGTCATGCTCACTTCTTCTTCTTTTTTTTTTTTTACTTTGAACGGTTCTCGTTCACTTTATGATCAAGTTGTAAAATATTTAGAATAAGGAGGAGAGTAATCTTAGCAGCTTGCTAGTACTTCGAGTCTAAAACTGACCTACTCCATACACTAAAAAATACCGAGACATTTTTTTACTGAAAATGAAACATTAGAAAAATATATATTTTTCTTTCAGAAAACACAAGGATTTCCAAGACAACAAACGTCCTAACAATAGATTTCCTAAAGTCGTAAGCACAAACTTCTACCTATGGAGAACTTTCCGTGAGTTAAAACCGAAAGATTCAATCTTTGGGCATCAGATCTATAAGAGCCAAGTTTGAATACGACGGTTGTAAAGCCCTGTGTATTGATACTTGCCAGTAGTGGTTAGGAATCCCCTCTTGACTCTTGTAGATCCCAGTCAGAAAGTAATATAATAAATAATTTAACAAGAAAGTTTTGTTGTTAAATTATTTAAGAACTCTTTCTGCACCTTACAGAACAGCTTGAATTCTTCATTGATAGCTGTGTGCATATTTTCTATAGTGTCAGCTTGGTGTTCTTCTATTTACAGGCGATATATCTCAGAAAGTTCTCTGAATAAATAAATCCATTTCTATCTTTGAACATATTAAAAAATTGGTTCCAGTCTGACAGAGTTGAAATGATTTTGAGTGAATAACGTATTTCTTTGTGGATGGTTCGTCTTATATTTTCATAAAAGTTCAAAATATTAAAATATCGAAATTGGAACTACTATATTTCGATAACTAAGAACCTGATCAAAATACAATACCCCTGTAGGATTTTCACTGGGCTACAAATTACTTCTTATAGTTCATAGCCAGCATATTTAGTTTTTGAGATATAAGCATTATGAATTTGAAAAATGTATAAGTTTCAATCATATTGAACTTGGCAAGGCGATTTCTCGAAAATGACAATAGTTTATTTGTAAAAACAAGTTATTAATCTAGAAAAAGTATTTTCTACTGAACATTTTTGTCTCTTTTACTGTTTATATCTATCTTTTATAGTTTAGAAGACATTTCGAGTAAAAGTGAGGCATAAACTCGTTCGGACAAAAGCTTTTTTTTTAGTTTTTCCGAAAAAAAAGTTCAACATAATATTAAAATAGTAAAATTATTTTTATATATTCATAAATTAAACCGTATTTCCCAAATAAAAATCTAAAATTGTTTCTATTTTAATCTATTAGGTTCGGAGATATAAGCGTCCAAAGTGTTTACATTTTTCTTAACTCTGCAATTTCAGCCAAAGATGCCCCAACTGTAGATATTATTCCCATCAAAATGTAAAATGCATTAAAGGGTATCATCATGCAGTACTTTCCAACAACTTCATTTTGTTTGGCACAATAAAAACATATTTTCTATTCAACGCCTTATATATTTCGTACCATTCTAGGCTTAAAAGCATTAGCACAATAGATTAACATGGGGAAAACCTAGAAGGATTCAGGGCACCTACTTCCATAATTAGAGAAATAATTGTGGGAAAAGTACGCAAGAAGTACTGAAGATAAGACACATGTTTCGTGGCACGGGAGAATTTGGGTATAATTAGTTCATCTTGTTTTGATACTAATTTCGTTTAATATGAAATTACGTGCTGGATGTAAAAGTCAGAGCGCATATTAATCATGGGCGCCAACTTAAAATATTATTGGGGGGTTCCGTAAATTTTAAATCGAATGACCCTTGCATTTTCCAAAATATTTAAGTCTAATTTAAATATCATTCAGTCAGATTATCTGGCACAATAAGACGTCTGAAATGCTAAAATGGAGCAAATTATAATTAAGTACAGAAACATATTTTTTATCTCTAGATAATTGTTTATTTCATTTATTTTGCTTTTGTAGGCGTAACATCATTATAATACAATATACAGATACTGTGTGCGAATTTCCGACTCAATTTGCTTCATAAAAATAACAAAACGTGTAAAATTCACTTTTAGGTATTTTTACCAATATTAAAAATGCCAACAAATTTCTCTTCAAATCATTTCTGAGTTAATCTTATGTTCAGAACAAGCGGGCTGAGGGAGAAATTTCTATACAAGCAACTTTATATATAATAAACAGGGAATGAATAATGAAAAACTTGAAGAATTAATAACGAAAACAAAATTCATCCATGTATGCGTACATTTTCCGCATTAAATATGCGCGAAAACATTTGGGGCTCGAGAAACCCACAACAAAATTATTGGGGGTTCAAAAAGTGTCTCGAACCCACGAAGTCGGCGCCGCTGATATTAAAACTTCGTATCATATATTGCATCATATAATCCATATTTAGAAAAAATCTGGCGTAGGCAACATATGGACTTTCACCACAGACTCAAATCCATTTTCAATTTCTTTCGTTAATAATTTATTAAATGGAGTTTAATTGCACAAAATAAAACGGATAATTATTTAAAGTCACACTTAATTTGCAATTTTAATTCAATTTTCGTTTTTATTTGACGACTGGGCGTATATTCAAAGACAACGTGGCAAAAATACGGAAAACTAAATATCTCGAGAACGATTAGTCTCAGAGTTATGAAGTTGGTCTTATTCTTTTCGCTGTCAAAAATTGCGTATAAAACTAGCATTTAATTGATATATTTGAGTGCACATAGTCTTTATTTTAGATTTCGGTAATTTTGACGGGCTGTTTTGAAAAAAATAAAATAAAAATGCATATTATTTATTTTTTCGAATCGTACCAAAATCTAATCAGCACTAAATTATTTCACAGGTGATCAAATTTTGTAAAATTCGGTCAATTAGTTCTTCAGCTAAAGTCGATACATACATTTTGGCGGGCCATTTCGCAAAAAATGGCAGGTTCTTTTTTTTTCGAACCGTAACAAAATCTAATCAGCACCAGGGTATCCCACAAATGACTTATCTACCCAATTTTGTAAAATTTGGTCAATTAGTTTTTTTAGCTAGAGTGGTTACATACATTGCAGACACACACACACACACACACACACATAGGTGTCACGCTAAAAATAGTTTTGTCGGTTTCTAGAGTACTCGAAATGTCTTATATATCCGTCGTAAACTTAAATTGCGCTTTACGACATCATTCCAATACTTTCTCTATGCATTACCATGTATGATAGGGAAATTAAAAATGCATTTTCTTATATGTTGAATTCATTTCAAATCTCATTTCAACATGCAATACTGACTATCGCTATCGAGTAAACCAAAGTTATATGAAACGCATCCTCCTTAAAAACGGGGGGAAATCTAATCCATTCTTAAACAGGCAAAATTTATATATCTCCAATGGGAAATTTGTGTTCCGTGTTGCAACATTTATTTTTTCAGTATTTAAACATTCCTTTGTGTTATTTAAAGCATTTCATTACGTTACTTCTACGACACTGTAGAATTCTGCAGAAACTAATAGATTTTTTGACAATGTTTTTAATTATAGAAGCAAATTATTTTCTGTGCTTGGTAGTTAATACACAATGCTGAAAGAATAGTTAAACGTAGAAAAAGGATAAAAGTTTAACATTTCGTTTTAAACCTGGTATTTTTACATTTCTTTTTTATATACAGTTTGAGAAAAATAAATAATAATTTAATAATTGCAATAAGAATAAAAATAGCTATATTTTAAAAATGAATTATGCATTTTATATTACAAAAACTATGTATTTAAAATTATTTTAATAAAATTACAAGTAATGTTTAGTTGAAAAATATGGGTAACAAAAGTAGCAGGATCAGGAACTAGTTTATTTAAATAATTTTGTGGAATATAGGTTTCACAAGTATTTATTTTCAATAATCTGTTTCATCTCTTTGGATCATTGATTAATAAACACTATTGTAGAGCACGGATACGCTATATTGGTTATATTTAAAGAAGATAATACATGAATTGCGTGAAAAAGAAACCATGGCTATTAGTTTTTGTTCAGAACGTTTTTCAAAATGACTGCTTTTCAAAATTATATTCATGAAAAGGTGATTAAATTTAAAATTAAACACCATTTATAAATATTAGAAAATTCAAAAACATTTATTAAAATTATTCCGCTACAAAAGTCGAACTTTATGCATTCATTTCATCCAATGAAATATTATTTTTAAATGCAATCAACATTTTTTTTATATTTTATAATTTTATATTAAGCTGTTCTGTATAATTTTTACATTTTTTGTAATATGTGAAATTATTCATAAGCCTATCTCGCTCCTTTTGAATCCCTATGAAACTCGATAATTATGATTTTGTTTCTAATACGAAAAGAATAAAAATAACTGAAGTAACAAACTGCACTAAAATATACACAATTTTAATTAGTTTTAGTTATTACTTATTGTTTTCCACATTATGCAATCTTGCAGATAAAGAGGAAGAAAGGGGGGGAAATGTGAATGACAAAAAAAAATTCCCTTAGTTTACAACTCAGTACAGCAATACTAAAGCGCGTCATATATTGCTAAATGCGTTACCTTTTGTAGGCAATTTTCGGTTTCGCTTTGAATTTATCATCGCATTGTATAAGGATTCCTTTCTATGGTATGGGGTAACGTGGCAATTGTCTTCCGCGTGTAGCATTAATAAATGTACTCCGTTTTGAAATCGCAAAGACGAATCTTGCGACGTCACTTGCGGACATTCAACTTTAGCAGCAGTTAGCAAATATCGAGAGTGACAAATGTTTCTCTATATCGCTTACGTTTATATTTGACTTGCATATGCGACATTGTTTTGTTTATATGTCCACTTCTTTAGGAATTTCGAGTATTAATATCAGTAGCAAGATAGAAAAAAAAATTCAGTTTTATGAAACATTTAAAATTTCTTACAAATTGAAAGTTTTCAAAACAATAGCCCTCATAATCAGGATCCTTTCTTCAAATAGCCTTCAAACCTAGTCATTTTCAATTTTTATTTTTTTATAAACGTATGACTGATCTACAGTTTAAGTACTTCTATAAGTAAATCAAAAATTATAAAATCACAAACATAGAATTTTCACGCAATTTCTAATACTTTTGTTTCTGATGTTAGAAATGCATTTTCGATATTTCTAAGGCCATGTTAAGTTATCTGGCATAAGGAGAATTTTTTTTTTTTTTTTTTTTTGGGGGGGGGGGGGTATGTTTGAATATGTAGTGGTATCTTATCTGTAATTCACTTTAAATTACACATAAGAAATAATATAGTTTCAAACCAAGACAAAGATATAATGCTAAAACTAACCTGAAATGACAATATAATGTCCAATCTACTCCAATCCATAAGAGAAGCTGCATAGTTAGCGTATTAAACAAATTCAAAGTTGCTGAAAATCCCAATGTTTATTTCATAAATTTGCAGTGCTCACGAAACAAGATGACATAATAAAAGTATAATAAATAAAATACAATTTTATATCAAATTACATATTCAAGTTTCTGGATAATCTAGATATCTTTCTGCATAAAGATCAACTCGTTCCATAATGATCAAATAATCATTAATACTGAGCACTGAAAAAAATCTGTTGGGAGTTTACATTTTCAAAAATAGTATTAGTCGTATAATGTGTGCTAAATTTCTTTCATTTACACAGCATTAATGTAAATAGTGCCTTGTGTTACTAAAAGCGGATTCTGATACATTCCCGAACCGGAATCACTTATGTGTCTGATTAGGGGGCGTCTCGGCATGAACAGTTATTCATAGACGTAAAAAATATATGTCTACTATATATGCCTATGTCGTCACTCATCTCTTAACGGTAAGATCAAAGGAGAATATAAACAATTATTTCGCTAGAAATGCTGAGAGAAATAATTTGAAAAATATATACTTTTATTTTTCAAACGACGTTTTAAACGACACTTTAAATGACAGCCTATAATGGTTGAATAAGGTATTAATAGGTTTCCAAAGGCAAAAAAAGTCTTCTTCATCAGAGTAATTGAAACAGTACCAGTACCAACAAATGCCAGATCGTGTCCGTCTCTATCACGTGATACAGGAAGGTAATTGTTCCGCAATACAACTGTTTTTCGACCAAAGTGATCTCGCCTTTGTTGGCACTGATCTTCTGTTTCCTTTGTCCTGAAGACGAAAACTTCTTTTTTGTCCTTGAAACCGGTTAATACCTTTCTCAACTTTTATATGATGTTGTAAAATGAAGTATTTATTTTTCAGATTCAAAGGAGAATATTTAGACTAGCTTTTTCTCCAAGATTTGGGCAAAATAATTGTTGTATTTGACCCATAAGTCAATTTGATGGTAATCTTTTTATTTACGAAGGTAAAATGTATTAAAGAAGTAGTCTTAATCAAAGTAAACAAAAGATGATGCTTTTACAAAAAATAAAATATTATATATATATATATATATATATATATATATATATATATATATATATATATATATATATATATATATATATATTTCTCCTTCTCCAGCCTAAAGGAATTTTTCTCCAGCATAACGTTGAATCTATTTATTTTCACTTATCTTTTATTGAAAATGGTCTGAAGAGCATAAGTCACTGGTATTGAAATACAAGTAAATAAAAATTCTTAATATATATATATGTGTGTGTGTGTGTGTGTTTATAAAAGAAATTACAATATAAACATCTTAATATTGAATATGAAAAATTAATATTTTATGCCAGGAAAAATGTTAAGTGGTACAAGAGAACAGCCCCGTTCCTTAAACTTTACTAAAAATTAATTGAATCATGAAACTTTTTATTCCGAGAATTGCATGGTTAAATGCTGTAAAAATTAAGAAAAAAAATGATTTAACTGGCTTTATCTATTTTTATAATTTGGGAATATACCATTTCTTGAGGGACGTTAAACAGTTTGAGCCTTCAAACTAAAACTATATGCTATCTCCCCGAAGAATGTTTAAATATACCTCCATTTCAAAACGGTGATCAGTAACGAGAAAAATGCGGACAGCGAAGCCTTTCTTGTAGCCCGTGATTTACACGAGTTAAAACCGGAAAATATTTAGCAAAAATGAACTTATAACAAAAATATTTGTCCGTGGTGAAGATAGATTTATAAAAGAAATTAAATTACAGATATTATCGAATGTGTTGAACCCAAAAATCGCTTCGTCTAAAGTATGGGGGGGGGGGGGGGGTGAGACCCAGACCGTCCGACCTACCAGAAAGGTGTAAGGTAACCGTTGGTGGCGGGGTAGAAGTTTTAGTGATCCAGTTTTAAAAATGTGTTTTTATGGGAAGTAATACAAACTTTAATTTAAAACACCTGTGCAGCTTTCTTTCAGACATTTCATTCAGGGAGAGAATCTTTGTAAAGGGTTAAAGATATGTGGCCATGCTGCCAGATTAATGATACCTATATTCCCCTACTGGGAACAGAATGTATTCCCTAGTTTTAATTGTTTCATCAAAGAAACAAATACATGTGATCATAATTACTTTCAAAGACTTCTGTAGGAGTATCTAATGGCTGAAACTCAACCAAACACAGCAGGAATAACTTACAAAAAGACTTTACAAAAATGCGGTTAAAAAATTATCGCTAAGGAGATTTTGATACTAAAGAGAGCAAAACGCAAAAAAATTGTGTGATCTTTGAAAACGTAATTTTGAGGTAAATGAACCAATAAGTGAATTGTGATTTGCGATTAAAAAAACTTATACTGATATAATTTTTTCAACAATGGCAGAATTATCATTGTTTTTATACGACAGCTTCAAAACAACAACAACAACAACAAATAATAATAAAATAAAAAAAAATAAACGTGCTGTCCTTCCTTATCCATTTTCCATTTCTACTGTGTGCATATTTTATTCACTGTGGGCATATTTTACTCATTCTTACCTCTCGCTGCGATAAATGAACGCCTGGTGTGGGAATATTTTAAACTAATATACATTTTGAGGAAATCTTTACCGTATGTTTTAGGAAGTATTCCTACCAAATTTGATTTAGTTTAGATAATCGGCTGCTAGATATTTCTGGAGAAAGATCTGAATTTTATAACATTTAATTAACCAAATTTTTATTAACGTTTAATTAAACACAATTTTATCAACATTTAATTAAACAAATTTTTATTAAAATTTAATTAAACAAAAGTAGAACACATTCGCTTCGTAGTTTAGCATTTAAGAATATAGCCTAAATGCTTAATCACGGAAATGGAAAATACTGGGATAGTGAAATTCTCTGTAGGAAAATTGTTCCCCCTTGTCGGATAACTCTATAAAAATTTCAATGCACAGATAAAACGATTCAAAATGAGGCGCTTTGGTTATTTACAACCCAATAAACAATTGTGTTTTTATAGAATTGACTAAGATAAAACTTTTTATTTATGTTAAGATTTTTCCTTTCCCGTATTATTTAGGTTCATTAACCTTAGCTAAATCCTTTTAATGTGACTTTTTGAAAGCTCCGACTGAAAAAAAGAAAGAATAGGAAACTCTGTATTCCAAAGAAACCGCCTGAAGGAAATAATTATAAAAGGATGGAGTGCGGCATATACATTACCATCAAATATTTTTTTATTTTGTAACGAAATTCATCTTTGAGAGCCTATACTACCGGTACAGATAAATGAAATTAAAATAAGGGGGGGAGATGCTGAGGCTACTATTATTTAAAATTATAGGAGACAAGGAAGTTGGATGTTGGATGGAAAGTCCTTGTGATTAGGGAAAAGATATTAAAATAGTTGAATGCTATGCTTATTATTTTCTTATTTCTTAAATTCTTTGTTGGTATTCATTTAAATCTAAATCTAGGGTCAACACCTGCAGCATTTTCTGTGCGGGACGTTTCTACTGAACATTGACCCGACAGGAATGCAATGCAAATGGAAAAGCGGCATGTTTAATGCTCATTTCTGGGAGATGAATCTGTACGAATATATTATATTCTTTACTATAATGCATAGAAAATGCAATGGAAAAAATCCTGATAGAGTCAACATACTTTGGATAGGCCGAAATTGTCTAACAGAAACATGGCCTGCTCCAGCCCTTGGATCGGGACGTGCAACAGACCCGAACCCGTGTATATCGCTGCAACCCGATTCCGTGCAGATCATAATGTATCTTTTTTGCACTTTTATATTTCTTTGTATCTTTGTACTTCTCAAGATTGTATTTCTCATTCATATGCAACACTTTCTAAATTTTAAATAAATATAATCTAGGGAGATACAGATCAACTAACCCTTCAAAACAAGTCTTTGGTATGGGTCTCTATCCTCCTAAGAAAGAAAAAAAGATGTTTCATTATGCAATAATTAATAAAATTTTATATAAAAAAATAATAACAAGCGTTCACTAAACACTAGTCTAACCACGAAATCTCAATTTTAGTTATTTATCCATAGTTGGTTAAAAAAAAACATTCGTCTAAAAAAATAGTTTCACTTCAACCTGCCCTCAACCAGCCCGACATGGTTATTACACCGTACAGGTCTATGGCCAGTCCGCCTCTGAATTATAGTATATAAATCAAGATTATTTTTATATGTGCACTAATTATAGTACATATATTAAAAGTCTAATTATTTTGTTATGCGTACTAGTTATAATAAAAATTTATTTAAAAAATCACTTTAATTTATATTCATACAACTACTCAACATTTATAATTCAGAATGTTTCAGAAAAATCAAGAAGCTTATAAGTGCAATATATTCGCATGCAAAACCGGATAATAGAAATTTAGGATATTTCCTATTTTCAATGAATAGTCCTCAAAGACGTGTAGTAGGTAATGCAGGCTGACAAAGAAACATAAGTATATGACAGTTACGCCATCTCTTGTATAATATCTTCTTATTGCTTCTATGAACCTGACGCTTTTAATAAAGTAGTAAAAAATGCATTCTGCAGGCGTAACCGGACTGATGCCATTGTGGAAAGTTCTTTTATCTGTTATAGGAAACATGTATTTTTAGAGATGTTATTGTATCCGAACTCCAGGATGCATTTGTTGGGATGTCTTCTCCACCTGTGCTTTTGTGAAATGGATACGAGACTCTTGGATTGAAATATTTATTTGTCGATCAATATCTATTTGTCGATTCTTTTCAACTGCTTTTAATCTTTGTTTATCAACAGATATTGCCAAATTCTACAGAAATGGTTTGGGAATATCTTCTTCTTTTCAATGATCTTTTATTTTAGATAAAGGATGTTATTTGCCACTCAGAATATGATATATATTACTTTTTTCACACATATTACATTGAAATTTAAAATGTGTTGCAATATTTTAGAAAAATGTAACAAAAATGTGGAAGTGATTTTGTTTAAATGCTGTTATAATGATGGATGTCTAAAAAGGATTGAATACGGCAGCGTTTTTCAAACTGTCCCGTGGAATACAGGTGTTCTGCAGAATAAACCAAAAACTTAAAACATAAAACACACACACACATATATATATATATTAAATTAAAAATAGTGTATTAAATTTATAGTTGGGGTCTAATTAAAAAGTGGTGGAATATCACTAATGTTTGATTACCTATTTATCAGACTGAAATGTTGTATTATGAGGCTACAGAGAAACAATATAATAAGCTTCATACTGTCTGTATCTGACCTTAGGATTAAACTTTTCAATTCTGTTCCTAACATTTAAAAAAATTGTGATTTAGAAAATGCAAATTACATTAAATGAGAAACTTTCATTTTTGTTCTTAAAGTTAGATCTGTTTCATCTCTATTAAAGTTTAATTTCTGCAATACAATATGTATGTGGTGTACAAAAACATTTTTAACCTAATTAATGCTAATTAACTTTTTGGTTTCATTAAGTATTGTTAGAGTAAAAGTATACATCGCCTATATTATTGCGTTTTATTGCCACAGTACCCAGACAAATGAAATTAAATCTTATTTGAAATTAATAAAGTGACGAATAAAGTCAATTTAAGTGAAATAATTTTTGCTAGTGTTTTACAATAAAACAGAAACTACAATTGTTCCGCAAAATGCATTGGTGTTACCCGTGACCCCATGGTGTTAAAAAGGGTTAAGTATCGATATTTGTATCATATTAACGATTTCATTTGATTTTTGCCATTTATTAGTTGTTAATTTATGTTAACTAATAATTATTTAGCTCATTTTGCAAAAATTATTTTTAAATTAAAAGCGCAAGTTTGAAATTCAAATGAACTCAAAAAGTACTGTGAAAAGTGTGTTCTCCGTAGAAGTTCACAAATTTGGAAAGTGTTTTACGGCGTATAAAGTTTTTGAATTGTTAGAATCAGATTATATTTAACAAAAATCTGATAAATTTCCTACTGATTACTTTGTTATTTATATTCATTGAAATGAAGACAATATGGATTTGAAATTATTTCAGTTTCGTTCGACGTATATTAAATTAAACAAAATTAAAAATATCGTAAGAACAGTTTATCCAAGAGTAGTAAGAATTTATTTTGTTGTCATAATTGCATATAAATCAAGTATGTCATCCATATAGATGAGCATATTTATTTTTATTCATTTATTTTTTTTTTCAATTTGCATTCAAACATAATCAGTGCCGCAGATTAAATTATGATCCAATAAATTCCGTGAATATATATATTCAATATTTTTTAATTAGAGTGTATTACCTGACATTCAGACAAATACATACTCACATATCACGATAAAAACTGTTAATTAGTGATTTGAGATGCACCAAAATTGTAGATCCATCAAAAACGCGGATTTGATTTCTCCAGCTAATTACAATGCTTTCCTCATACATTCATTATTCACTGTATGGAAAGTAAATATATTCATTAATGTTGCTTTTTAATACTTAACTTCGATATCGATATTAACTTTTGTTTTTTCAAATTATGTTTTGTAATGTCTATTTTCCAACATTAAGCCCCCCCCCTCTACCCATGTTTTATCCAATTTTCTTCACATAATTACCTTTTTAATTAAATTAAAAATGCATGAATAATCGTAAAATAATAGATTTTTAGAGCCCATCAACCATTCTGTAGTGTTTTTCATGGAGAATGCATTTCTCGATCAAAATAGATCCTAATTACCAGCAGCAAGAGGCTGACATACTTTTCTGCCAACCTTGTATTGGTCTCGTAACTGATGCCGAATGCGAATGGTTGCTACTTTCTTTGATCCCACTCTGCTTTTACTAGCTTCCGGGGGTTTGTCCGTGACCCATTTGAGGAAAAACAAGAGCTCTTCAAGTGGCACAAGAAACAAGTGTCATACAGTACAAAGACGCTGTCAAACGACGCTCGATTACGAAATTCTGGCGAAAAGGCCACTTCATTCAATTGATTCATTTCGCGGAGGTTCTTTGTTTTAGATATATTAAAAGTTTTACTTTCCCGATACTCTCTTTCGAAAATATTGGGCGATTGGTTTAATCATAGGCGTAGCCAGGATTTTAGAGAAAAGGATTGACGATCGAAGAGAGTGAGCGTTACAGATAACGTAGCCCCTTTATATATATATATATATATATATATATATATATATATATATATTATGAATATTAAAAAATTCATAAATACCAAAGCACACTAAAAGTATTAATTATATTTAGGCAAATATGCAATGTTTTAATTTTCCCTATTATACAAGACTATCTTATATTTTAAGTTATGGTTATATGTGTTACAATTTATCTCTAATCTATCATTGAAATTTCACACACACATATATATATATATATATATATATATATATATATATATATATATTTATATATAGATACTATAGCTTACTAAAATATGAAGGATACTATGCAAATATTATTAAATAAAGAATTTAAAGTTATTAAGTAATTTAAAGTTATAAAGTACTTATTTCGATTCCATACCTTTATATTTTTCATTGACTTGTTGATTCGATATTTATTTTATTTATTTTTTTCCCATTTGCTTGAGGATTAGTTGATTTTTACTTTTGTTTTGTAAGCCTGTTAGATAGTTGAATTTAGCTTAAGTTTTTCTTTTTTTGTTTCCATACCTTTTAATTTGGTTGATTTTCTGTAACTTGATAGCTTGTGTTTTGTATTTTTTATCCATTTAATTGATGATTTGCTGTATTATATTTTATTCTGTGGGTGTTTTTAAAAAAGTTAGGTTTATCGTGTTACATCTTCTTGCTTTTCGTTCATTGGATTTTCAAACTTCTATTATTATATATATATATATATATATATATATATATATATAAAATGAAAATCCAATGATAGAATATACCAACAATTGAATCCGAAGAGATGCTGCTTGGCACATAAGACTAATATAAAATCATTAATATATAATAATTGAAACACGGAAATAAAACGATAGGAGGAAAATAGACCACAAAACATGGGAAATGAAACATAGGAAATAAATGGAATTAAGAGACTGGAGTATAGGAATAGCTGATTTTTTTTTTCACTCAAAATTATTTAGCTCTGAAGGTTGGAATAAAAGTGATATGAATGAAATATTCATTGCTTTACATAGAGAGCCAGGCGATTTATATTTCGATGACGTCATTTGAATAAAATGGATTGGAATGGTGGATTGGAATGGTGGAATGGTGGATTGAAATAAAGTGGATTGGAATGGTTAGCAATGAAGATAAGACAAAGAAATTGTAAAATCATCAGGAGGTGCATACAATTTTAAATCGCGCTAATAACTAGTCCTTTTAATTAAATAATCTTGTTACATTGGGATGCAAAATGGCCTTTTTGTTCAAAGAAATAGAAAATAAAAAATAATGGGAGAGATTTTTACTGAAATGTGAAGAGTGGTGTAAGCCTAATAAGTACCATGTACAACTGCAGCAACAACTTTCAACGGCTGTCAATCACCAAGATAAAAATCAGTGTTGCCATACAAAAAGAAAATAACCAGTAATTCTACTGATAAAGATGAAAATCAGTGTGGCCTATCAAGAGCAAAACTTGTAAATAACTAGAAGAAACGCAACAAAATTGGAACCATTTGCAATATAATAATGACATAATAGCTTTACTGAAATATCTCCATAAAATAGATTTGAAGAAGAGATAAATGGTTTAGTAACTAGTTGCAACCATAGTTGATTTGCGGATACCCTCTTATTTTCTAATGAAAATGTTAATTAATGATAACTATGTCAAACAGGATCGTAATACAGCCAAATTTTTCTCAGTTATACTAAATACGGTATGGGTAACATGATAGAGGGGCTGTATAAAAAGATAATTTCTTGAATTTCCTCAAAAATATGGTACAACATTTAAATTACTATTGCATAGCGTCCTACCTTATTTAAAGCAGTTTTGCAATTGGATCTATGGGTCTACAACTAACGGTTTAAAAAATCTTTCACTGTTCACTTTTGTGGGACACCCTGTATATTAGCTATTATAATAAGTTGTCTATTATAAATTAAATAGCATTCAGCTTCTTTTTATATATGTTAGTAAGTATTTTAGTTTTATCTTTTAGTTAATGCATTAAAACAAATTGTGCCCAGAACGAAAAAAATATATGTATTAATATCGTTTAATGTTTTACTGAGATACGCATTTGTGTGCTATAAAAACAAAAGCCAATAACTAAATAAATATTATAAAATTTCTAATTAAATCAGTCCAAGTAGAAATTAAAAATATATTTTTGATGATTCGAATAAAATGGTAATGATTTTCATCTAGCTTTGTGAGGAAAATTCGTTACTGGCTCCCAAGGGCACTACATTTTGTGAATGCAAAAATCTCATTTAATATTAACATGTTTCTGGCTAAAAATGTCGCTTAAGCTGCCTCTAAAATTCATGAATTTTCGGGATTCCATAAGCCTATTGATAAAATGTTTTTGTAAAGAATATGCCGTATCAACGAAATAGAAAAGGTACATATAATAGAGTATTCGTGACCTCCATTTTAGTACCTTAAAATATTGAGATGGGCCCCGAATGGTTTTTATCCGTATATCTCCTTTATGGGCATAATATCACACAAATTTATATTTAGCATATTGCTGACATAAGAAATATTACGATGACGAAAAAAAAAGGGGGGGGGGGGAGGGAGGGGGGCATTTGAATTTTCGGAAATAATGAGCAACTAAATATAGAGACGACCTCTTATGCAAATTAGTTGCGCATTTATTTATAATAAACATTATTCCGAGAGATGAATTAAAGTTAAATTAAAATAGAAAAATAAAATTATTGAAGAGAAATAGTAAAGCTTCCATAACAAAAAATGTTTTTAAAAAACCCACCAGAAAAATCTCAAGAGAATGTCAGAAACCACGTATTATATTTAAAAGAAAAATATTAAAGAAAATGGAATATCAATTAATTAAAATTCACAAATTGCTTAAAAAATTTTAGGAAATATTCAAGTTATCCTTTAAAATACATAAAAAAAAATTAAGTTCTTTTAAATTTATATTTAGTGTTGCATCCGTCCTAAAACTGCTTTATTTTTGCGTTTTTCTGTGCATCCATATTCTGCGTCAACGCAATTACAATATTTTTGAGTTTAAATGATCATCAAACTTTGATTATATCTACAACGCAGCTTAATTTTAATGGATGTAGAATATAAACAAGTGATTGTAAGATGAGTTGTATAGGAATAGCTGATTTTTTTTCACTCAAAATTATTTAGCTCTGGAGGTTGGAATAAAAGTGATATGAATGAAATATTCATTACTTTACATAGAGAGCCAGACGATTTATATTTCGATGACGTCATTTGAATAAAATCCATTTTTTTCGATGGAGTTTTAAGTTTTGAAATATAATAAATTATTGTAGTCTTGAAGTTAGAAAGAAGGAGATAAAACTTCTATAGATGAAAGGCTTGAAAATGCCATAATGCTTTGAGAATTGTATCTTGGTATCGCTAGTGTTAGTAAAGTATCTGCTATTGCTAGTTGACACAATAGAAAGGCGTAATATTTAGTATGTATTTTTGATTATTTTCAAATTAAGGGTTCCCTAATTATGAGTATAATTAACCAGTATATTTTCTTAATTGTACGATAGAGCACAGAATATATGAAGATAAAAATAAATTGAAAGGTAAAATTATTTTGAATACGTAGGAATATTCTTTATTGTTTCAGTTCTACTTTGCATTGCGCTAATAATTTATTTTTACAAAATTGACAGTTTAAACATTTATTTTATGCCTTTCACCATAGAAATGCATACAATGCAGGACTACTTATCTTATCCCAGCGCTACCTGAATTATTGTCTTAAACTATATTGGCGTTTTCTTAATATGAAGTTTAAACGCCTTACTTTTACCTCCACGATTATAGTACTGTGATAATTTAAAATATATCAGCACTGAATGTATCGCATTTTAGAGATGTTTAAATAAAATTACATTTCAGTTGGAAAGTGTTTCATAATCAGTGCTTTATTCATGATTGATATTTCTTGTTTTAAATTTTCCTTTTTGACTCAGATCACATCCTCCAAAGCTAAGAGGAATAAAATTGTGCTACAAGTTGTTATTATTATTCTTTTACTTTAAGTATATTTCTTTCTTTATGTACACAAATTATTTTCATCGAAAGAAATAAGTATCTAAAAATATTTAAAACGGTAACTTTTCTCGTAATATTCCGTCACGTGCAGTAATTTCCACTAATTGTCGGAAAACAATGTCGAGCGCACGAGATACACCCCCACAACGCATGCGCGGCGGAAGTTCCTATCTGGAACGAATCCTGCAGAATCGATAATTGTAATGGGGTCAAGTGAAAGTGGTCGGAGAAATAAATGTTTTATCTTCTTTAACCTAATTTTATATATAACACAAATTTCCCCTTATGAAGCGAGACCCCCCTCCCCTCCCCTTGGCCTCGCGATTCGTCAATTGTGTTTCGTACGCTAGGGGGATGTGTGAGCGATTTCGGTCACTTAGAAATCTATTATTTAAGTAAGGCAAGGTCGCCTGTTTCCGTGATGAACGACACCTGCCCAGAATTCAAACCTCTAAGCGACGGTCTGTGTCGAGATTTTTAAGAGTACGTGATTTAAAATATTTATTATGCATAAATATTGGGGACATAAAAATGCATTTATTTTTAAGGTATAAAATCTGCACCGTACTATAGCGTAAAAAAGTATGAGAAATAAATATGGTGAGTCCCGGGATGTTATAATATACGCGTTTTACCACCCTTGCATTTATTTAGCTGTAGAACAACGGAAATCGAATTGCCCGTTTCTTGCTACCATGTTCGATTCTTACTCGAAACGGCTTAATCAATTTCCATATTTTACAAATTTAATATCAAACAGAATAAATAATTTCATCTTTATTGTTTAATAATTAATAATTTCACCTTGTAAGCCTTGTACAATTGTTTTTTTATTTTACTAGTTTTAAATGTCTGTTTTAGGTTACTGATTATATTCCTACTCTCATGTTCATTCTTGCTATTTCGTAGATTTTGAGATTTTAAATGGGAGGTTTTTCTTTCAAAGCTTACTATATCTACAAGAAATTGAAATAGGTATCATTAATTATAGGAATTTTTGATTGACGTTTTTTACACAACTAAGCAGTAATTAGTGCACTTTATTCATTTTTAAATCACTGAAACATTACTTTATCGGACAATAAACTATGAAATCGTTTTCAACTGCTTTGTATTTTAGGAAGAATATCACAAAATAGTTTCTTAAAAATCAAATTATCGTCGGATTAATTAGATACGCCTAACAATATAACGCAAATTATCCTAATCTAAATTATTACAGCTTATTTCAATCATAATATTAAAATATTTTGAGGTTATTTCGCTTCAGATTAGGTCCTATCAAATAGAGACAAACTGGCAAGGGGACTAACAGCGGTAGTCCCATATTTATAAAACTCGCTGTATGGCTGGTTAAATTAAGTGAGAAAATAAACATCCTGATCGGAAAATTTACTCTTCCAAAGTCCTAATTTCATCATTTGAAGCCTTCTAATTACTTCAATTACTACTAAATTCAAAATAAAGCATTAATTTTTTTTAACATTTTAAGTCTTTACAGGGCATAACTTTTACAATTATTAATCAGCGATTCTTAACCAATACGTAATGTCGCACTTATCATAGCGAACACCGCGTGCTGTTGGCATATTTCGGGCGCGGTAGCCCGGTGGTTTGCGCGCTGGATTTGCACGCTGCCACAACTGCCGCCGTGTTCATGCTGAGTACGATCATGTTAAACATGTGGGTCCGTAAGTCCTTCCAAGAGGTTGGTGGTAGGGGAAGGAGGGTACGGTCCCTGTGGATGCCTCCGGGTTCCGGTCTAAATTAGGTGGCACTTCCCGGCCGTCCAAACAGTTACCTTACACATTTCTGGTAGGTCGGACGGTCTGGGTCTCAACAACAACAACACCTATCATAGCCTCCGGGTCAGTCGTGTGGTCTGGGTTTTTCACACCTATCCTAAAATTGACCTTCATGTTCACAATAAATAAAACTACTGCTTGTAAGAATATAGCTTTCTAATGATTCCTTAAAGAAAGCAGGCATAAGAAAATTAGGCGATTACAATTATTTCGGGGCCTCGTAATAACATCTGTTTAGCGGTTGTTTGAAGCAGACACTGTTTTTGACTCGAGACTTCGAAATAATTGTAGTCACCTAATTTTTCTTACGCCTGCTTTCTTTAAGAAAGCAACTTCATGTTCACACCTTCCATGAAAATTAACTTTAGTTGATCACACCTCCTCTGTCTTCCTAAATTAATCCATGAACCAATGCAATAAATGTTCGGGTAGTCATTTGACATCTTTCTCTCTCTCCTTTTATTCTCCAGTTGGTTGAGTATCCCTGTAATTTAAAAAATTGAAATTTTTAAACACCCTCCAGTCAGAATATATACATCTATATTTAGTCAAATGTATTGTTTGATAACTCGAAACAAATGTTCAAAATATTTGTATCCTCCTTTTTTTTGCGGGGGGGGGGGGGGGGGGATTAAAAATGATAAAATGATTTATGAAAATAAGTGAACTATAACAAACCGATAATTTCACAGAATCGTCTTCAAAACGTCTTTAAACCTCTCTATATAAAAATTTCTTTGATATCAATAAGTAAGTTTTTAAATTTTGAAATTTTTAAAATGTTTTCCTCCAGTTAATGTCTTTAAAAGTTAGTACTAATTAGTTCTATTTAAACAATGTTGAAAGGATATAGAAAGGTAATGAAAATTTTCTACGAAAAGGGACATAGAAAAATATGAGCAACATTTATAATATTATTAACTAGCCGCCTTTGGCGACCAGCCTGTTCGCTACCCTTGAAAATTCTGACCGTGGCAAACTCGCTGGCGCGACCTACCAGAACGGTGTAAAGTAACTGTTTGGACGGCTAGGAAGTGCCACCCAATTTAGACCGGAACCCAGTGGGGGAGGCATCCACAGGGACCGTACCCTCCTTCCCCTACCACCAACCTCTCGGAAGGACTTGCGATCCCACATGTTTAACGTGATCGTACTTCGCGTGAACACGGCGGCAGTTTTGGCAGTGGCGGGAATCGAACCCGGGCCTACCGAGTGAAATTCCCGCACGCTAACCACTGGGCTATCGCGCCCTCCGCGACAATCTCCATAACTTTTTTATTCGCCCAATTTAGACCGGAACTCGGTGAGAGAGGCATCCACAGGGACCGTACCCTCCTTCCCCTACCACCAACTTCTCGGAAGGACTTACGGTCCCACATGTTTAACGTGATCGTACTCCGCATGAACACGGCGGCAGTTTTGGCAGTGGCGGGAATCGAACCCGGACCTACCAAGTGAAATTCCCGCACGCTAACCACTGGGATACCGCGCCCTCCGCGACAATCTCCATAACTTTTCTTTTTATTCACCCAATTTAGACCGGAACCCAGTGGGGGAGGCATCCACACGGACCGTACCCTCCTTCCCCTACCACCAACCTCTCGGAAGGACTTACGGACCCATATGTTTAACGTGATCGTACTCCGCGTCAGTGGCGGGAATCGAACCCGGGCCTACCGAGTGCAATTCTTGCGCGCTAACTTCCCGCGCGCTAATTTAAATTAAGCTCTTAATTCCATCATCCTCGTTCCATCGTTCCATCATTTAAAATATCCATAAAATTAAAATATCCATTTAAAATATCTATAAATTAAAATATCCATTTAAAATATCCATAAATTAGAATATCCATTTAAAAAATCCATATCGTTCTATCAATCATCCATATCGTTCCACCAATCCATAAATATAATAATTTTTAATACATCACCATAATTCAATCATTTAAATTATTTAAAATATCCATTTAAAATATCCATAAATTAAAATATCCATTTAAAATATCATATAAATATAATAATTTCACCCGATGTATCCAATACATATGCTAAGCTCTTATTTCATTTAAAACCGAAAGTACGGTCTCCATGGAGACAGACGATTAAAAAACTACTGCCGAGGGGGAAAATGCCGTTGAAGAACTTAGCGGATTGCCGAGAAATATAAAATCATGACGTCTTTAAAATTGCGATCCTGCGGGCAAATTTCATTATTTCTTGACATTGGACTTGTAAGAATGCCAGATCTTTGACCTTTCTAAAAATGTAAATTATTAGTCGAAATTATGAGTAATTTTTACGATGGGAGGATTTAAATACGAAAGTTGGTTTTTTTGAACCGAAAGTGACTTTTGTTTTAAAATCTTTAAAAATATTAGAATCTGTCCCTGAGATTTGAAATTTATATATTTTTACTCGCAATTAACTGTTCTTTCCGGTGGTGTGATTTGTTTTTTTCTACGACGTCTGGATCGTGGAGAAAAAAGGGAATAAAGGAAAAAAACGGTCGAAATCGCATAAAACATTAAATAACAAAAAGAAATAATTAAAATTTTAAAAATCGGTTTTCACGTGTCCCCTTCCCGCCCCCCCCCCCCCCCCCGGTCTCTGATCGCCAAATTTCGTAGCTCTCCGACTCGCTGTCGCTGAACGTATAGTGTATAAGACACACACACAGACACACAGACATTGCCTTTTATAGATATATTTTTCTCATTAGTAAATTTCGATGTCAATCTGAAAGACAAATTATTTGCCTTCTAAATTTTTTCTTTACTCTCATCTATAATAATAAAGGAAGATGTTTTTGTGTCTGTCTATTTATGTCGTCTGCAGCGGAAAATCTAAGCATCGTACGGCCTTGAAATTTGGTACCAGGCTACTTTGGCTCCTGAGAGGGAACACCTGATCGAAATTTTTTTTTTAAATTCAGATTAGTTTTGCAGTTAGTAAACGTTGAAGTGCCATTTTGAGCAATTTTCGCACAAATCGGTTCCTTATCGCAAAGTTTCCATTTTAGCATAGGAAATATCAAAGAATTATTTTTCAAACAAACTTTGAACGGAATCCATACTATCAATAGACAAATTTTCGTAATTTTTTGATAAAATATATACTTTTCGTGTTTTGAAGACGTAATCTATTTGAAAATTGCGATATATAAAAGTTGACAGGTGTTTCTTTGAATATTACATACAGCTCCAAACATAAAAATGATGTTTTAGGGGCTTTACATTCATTAACTATAATTTTCATCAGGTATTTGTGTATCGCTAATAATCCAGCTCCGTTGAATGACGATGTACGGTAGGAAGAAAATTGGCTTTCCGTGTGCAAGCGCTAGGAAAAAACCTCAACCTGTCATGTTCCGCAGTGTGTTTTTACAATAACATAAAGTTTACAAAGGTGGAAGTTTCGATTTCGACTTTTCCTGAAGGCTGTCATAGATCACAGAATCTACAACCATGCAGATTAAGGCGAGCCTTAATGCAGATAGTGCTTAGATAGGATAAAGTTTGATATTTTTTGTTAGCTAAAAGTAATTAATTTCCCCCCCATTTCCATGCTCACAAGAGCGCTTCAATTGAATGGTCTTATTTAGTGGTATTATTTAATGGTCTTATCAAATGGTCTTATTTTTAGGGCGTATCAAAAGAGCTTATTTAGCGCGTATTATGCCCTCGCAGAGGGGGGCGAAAGGCTTATCTAGAGCGTATCAAAGGAGCTTGTTGAAAGCGTATCAAAGGAGCTTGTTGAAAGCGTATCAAAAGAGTTTATTTAGATCGTATTACGCTAGCGTAGAGGACGAAAGGCGTATTTAGGACGAAATATGCAGTCGTGTTAAGGCATGTGACCCAAGGCTTATTACGCGCCCTCGCATCGGGATAAAGCCGCTTATTTAGGGTGTATTACGAAGCAAGTGAGTGTATGCTCACGCAACTGTTCTTTTATTTTTGCTATAAGTGTGCGTATTTTTAAAGCGTTCTCTGGTTTTCGAGAATTTGTTGCGAGTTCCGGTATAATTTTAATCATAGGTTTGACTCTTGAATCCTGGGCAACGTCGGGAACATTTTCTAGTTTAGAATATGCCTTTATATCTACAATGCACCTGATTTCGAAACTAAATGTCATAATCAGTATTTTTTAAAATTGTATTATGAAAGTCCAAACGTAGTGAATCTTGGAACAAATTAGAACAATGTGCTTTTATAGAAATTTCTACAATTATATCTAGCTGTTGTACAAAATAACCTGCAATTGGTTGACAGAATGGTAACCGCTTATATGTCCTCGTTTATTATTGCTGCTCAAAAAGTGTTATCTGTTAAATGAAAAGGGAAACAAATGAATGTAGAAATGTAAGCGGATTACTTGAGATGGTAACTGGAGTTGAAAATAGGAAGCAAAATATTAGGTATAAGTTGTAACAAAACTATGCATTGAATCCGCTTATAAATATATCCAATATTTAAGCACTTGTGGTTTTAATATGTAAAGTTAAACATTTCCCAAATATATCTGAAATCTGATTTGTCTAAAAACATCATCAGCAGTTCTAAAATTAACGTAATGCATGTTATTGAGGATTTTGAGATTTTTGTAATGCTTTTTCTCTAAATGTATTCATGTCCCCTAGAAATTGGAATAGATAATATTAAAATATTTTGCTTTCTATTAATACTTTTATTGAAATTGGAATAGATAATATTAATATTTTTTATTGGAATTGGAATAGATAATATTAAACTTTTTAGCTTCCTATTAATACGAGTATCATTATCTTTATAACTAAAGGATTTTGAATTAACTTTTTAAATCACTAAAATACTGCTTTCACGTAATGACAGCTATGGATTCGATTTCAACTATTAAAATATATCCCAAAATATTTATTCTGAATAAATATAATAGTGGAATAACAATCGAACCAATCTTTTTCGAAGATAGTTTCAAATCGGAATATCCAAATTGGTTGAGGTTATTTTGTTCCAGGGAGGCGCCAAATCGGTTTAAACAAATATTCAAACTGACAAACAACAATCGCTTTTTCTATATAAGAATATATTGAAATATAACAAACAAAATAAATAACTATTGTTATGAAAGATATATAAATTACCTTGCCATTTTGAACATGGAATAAAATTCACGTATCATTACAGTGCGAATGCAGTTTGTAATGATAGGAAGCGAAATTATGTACATCATGGGGTGTATTTTACACTGCTGTGCCTGCCCATGTGGCTATTTTAAACATGTTCGTTTGGGGGCATAAATCTGTTTTTGAAAATATTAAATTCAGTGTTTCTAGAATAATTTGGTTTTCAAATTGGCCGCCGAATTTTTAGCTCTCCTCGTGTTATTTTCAAGAAATGAATTTCAGTCATATCACTTTCTGGATGTTATTTATTCAAAGAATTTTTACTTTCAAATATGCAATTTGACGTCCTTCAAATGTGCAAGAATATTAACTCCTTGGATATGGTTTTAGAAAATCGAAAAAGCAAATTAGGTGTTGAATTGAAAACAGTAAATTCTAACACTAGGGGAATTCAATTCTGTATCAAAAGTTTCGGAGCTAGAGTAAATATACTTATTGCACAAACACAGGTAAAAATAACGTGCAACTTTTTTTTCTGCATTTGAGGATGTTCAAAACATGTACATCCGTAATAAACTGTAATTCAAAATGTCAACTGTGTTACCATACCTTATCCCGAATTGAGTTGTAGAGTAAAAGTAACTAATACTTACTAATCCGTAATAAACGGTAATTCTAAATGTCAACTGTGTTACCATACCTTATTTCAAATTGAGTTGTGGAGTAAAAGTAACTAAGTTACCTGAAACGGCTATTTAATAATCCGTAATAAATTGTAATTCAAAATGTCAACATTGTTACCATACCTTATTCCGAATATAGTTGTGGCGTAAAAGTAACAAGTTACCTGAAACGGTTACTTAATAATCCGTAATAAATTGTAATTCAAAATGTCAACATTGTTACCATACCTTATTCTGAATTGAGTTGTGGCGTAAAAGTAACAAGTTACCTGAAACGGTTGCTTAATAATCACTAATAAATTGTAATCCAAAATGTCCACATTGTTAACATACCTTATTCCGAATTGAGTTGTGGCGTAAAAGTAACAAGTTACCTGAAACGGTTACTTAATAATCCGTAATAAATTGTAATTCAAAATGTCAACATTGTTAACATACCTTATTCCGAATTGAGTTGTGGCGTAAAAGTAACAAGTTACCTGAAACGGTTACTTAATAATCCGTAATAAATTGTAATTCAAAATGTCAACATTGTTACCATACCTTATTCCGAATTGAGTTGTGGCGTAAAAGTAACAAGTTACTTGAAACGGTTACTTAATAATCCGTAATAAATTGTAATTCAAAATGTCAACATTGTTAACATACCTTATTCCGAATTGCGTTGTGGCGTAAAAGTAACAAGTTACCTGAAACGGTTACTTAATAATCCGTAATAAATTGTAATTCAAAATGTCAACATTGTTACCATACCTTATTCCGAATTGAGTTGTGGCGTAAAAGTAACAAGTTACCTGAAACGGTTACTTAATAATCCGTAATAAATTGTAATTCAAAATGTCAACATTGTTACCATACCTTATTCCGAATTGAGTTGTGGCGTAAAAGTAACAAGTTACCTGAAACGGTTACTTTTCCTTTAAAAAAACAATAGTTGTAACAGTATTCAGGGCTTTTATTAACGTGCAGTAGTACATAATGTGTGAAGTACAAAAATAATTTTTACAGTACTGGAGTTCGTGCAGTGTATAAAAACGGCTTTTTATCAAAATTTTTTTAGCATTGCTGTTGAGGTTTAGAAGGATATATTTTCTTAAAGATTAAATTTATTCTAATGGCTGCAATTAGTTTATTAAAATTGAAAAGATTAAAACACTGTTCTTGTAATCTAAGTTCAAACTTTTACTTAATTGACGGAAATTAAGTAAAAGTTCACAGTACTTTTTGTGTGTATAAATGAATGATTCATCTCCAAAAAAAAAAAAAAAAGAAAAAAAAGAAAGATCAGTCATGCATAAAACATTGATTATGAAACACTTTCCAACTACAATGCAACTTTATTTAAACATATCTAAAATGCGATGCATTCAGGGATAATATTTTTAAAATTAACACAATACTACAATAATTTAGTATATTTGAAAACTTCATCGAAAAAATAAACTTTATTCAAATGACGTCATTGAAATAAAAATTGCCTGGCTCTCTATTAAAAAGCAGTAAAAATTTCATTCATAAACATTTATTCTATTCCTTTCATTCGTCACAATACTACAATAACTTATTTTACTTAAAAACTTTAAACCATGGAGGTAAAAGTAATTTAATTCTGTTCTTAAAACTTCACCGAAAAATTCTGCTATAAAATCGTTTGTTCTCTATGTAAAATCAATGACTGTTTCATTCAGATCAACTATACTGTAGACTCCAGCGCTAAATAATTTTGCGTTAAAGAAATTCAGGCATTCTTAAACAACTCATCTTACAGCTAGATCTGTTTACAATCTCCATAAGTGAAAATTAGGCTTTGCTGTAGAAATAATCAAAGTTTGGTGATCATTTAAACTCAAATATATTGTAATTGCGTTGTTTCAGAACATTGATGCACAGAAATTAAGCAAAAATAAAGCGGTTTTAGGACGGTTTCAACATGAAATATAAATTAAAAAGAACTTTAAAAGTCCCAATTTTGACACAAGATGGATGCCATATTTTAGTTTAAAGTGGGTCACGTGATTTCTTCATAGAATGGTCACGTGATCTATTCATGTAATGGGTGTAATTATTATTTTAATTATTATTTAAAAAATTACTGAATATATTTTTTGAAATTTTTTTTATATATTTTATGTGATAATTTGAATATTTCCTAAAACTTTCGAAGCAATTTGTGAATTTTAAATTCGCTTAAAAATGTTTGAAAAATTAGGTCCCATAGGGTTCAATGTATTTCATTTTTTCAACCCGGGTTCAATCCAAAACTAATTGGGTGATATTATTCATTTATATTCCCATAGGTCCCACAGACCCTCTGAACAACATACTAAAATTTCATTTTGATAAAGTCGTTTTTACGGCAGTTATCGTGCTAACGGACAGACCGGACAAACAGATAGACAGACAGACAGAATGAATAAACAAAGTTATAAACACTTTTCAACTATGTTGTAAAGTGTTAAAAAGCAGTGGCATAAATACATATATTTGAAATGTTTCTCGTTCCAGTTTTCTATGCATTATACGATGATGTTCAACTTCTAATGATGTTCAACTTCTATAAAATGCATAAAAAAAAAATTTAATCCAAATATTTTTGCTGCTGTTAAAATTAATTCCAGTAATATCTATGCATCACATGTTATTACTTATTTCGTTAAATATCAATAATTGTTGTTGTTTTTTAAAATTATTTTAATAATTTTGTTTATTTTAAATGTTATCTAAGCATTATTCTTGTTCGAGGACCGCCATTTGGACAACTGTGCATTAGTTATGGATGGAAGGGTGGTATCTCCACCCCTTCAAAATTTAGAATATTTTATAAAATTATTAAAATAGCCACATTTTAAACTTTGAAATTTCTAAAATATTTTGCGTGAAAAACACCTGGACCCCATCCCATCTGTCCCACAATTCAGAATTAATATTGATAATAGTGCCCGCTTATGCAGTACAAAATTTTCACAGTATTCAAAGAAAAACCTTGACAGATTCAAAGCGAACAAGAGTACTTATTACTCGTTACTTTCAATGTACATTACTTTTTTCCAAATACTGGATATTTTTTAATTCACAAATTGTTAGTTTTTATTTTCTCATTTTATCTTTTAATTTATTCTAATATTTCTCAAAAACCACAATATTCAAATTACTTTTTAACAAGCATGAACGCATAAATGCATTTGATGTACATTATTTTATTGGCTAATGAAATCTAATCAAAGCATCTAATTCTAAGAAACCTAAAACTAAGAATTTCGCACAGTTTTTTAATCAAAAGGTTGATTAAGAGTGGGATTTGAAAAAGATATATGAACATGGTTAGATAAAATATTTTAAATATTTAATTTCTGCTGCATTTCTCGTTTTGAGTTTAAAACACCTTTGGGTTGCAGATTATGAAAAGTCCATAATTACTGTAATATAATCTAAGTGAGTCAAACATAAAAATTTAATTTTGTAAATTTAATGTAATCATAATAAATATAGTCTTATAATAAATATAACGTCTATAATTTAGGCACTGTGGACAAAGCGGTGGAAAGCGTGTTTATGCACTACAGAGGCACTGTTTATGCCCTGCGGGGCAGCCCTTGCAGGATGCAGCCGTCGCTACGCAATCTGCACGGGCGCAATACGCCCTAAGTAAGGCGCACGCCATCCGGATACGCGACATTCGTTAGCTCAAGCTAAGAAATATAAGAAAGCTTTAAAGATAAGTATGCTTAGAAGCTAATATATATGATAAAATTAATGTAATGCTTAACATTTGGGCTGGAAGGGGGCGATAGTTAATAAATATATCAGCCCAGAGGGTCTGTAACCTATTTATTTTATTGATTGGAAGAATGAGGGATATTAAACTTGCTTAAAATAAACATGACGTTTTCAATAATTAATGAAAATACTCTCGCAGAGAAGAAATATAGTATACTGTAACGAGGGAACGAAAATTAAAGCTAGAGCATAATTAGTTTCTATAAATTAGTAAATCATATTAAAATAGAACAAAAAAGTCTGGTCGAAATCCCCATTTTATTTATTCCCCTCTTATGTTTATATGTTGGAATAAACGTACCAAATTTCATTTAAATGGCTCTTGATTCGACACATTAGCACTTCATGTGAAAAAGGAAAAAAAATATCTATCTTTAGAACGGCTCGTGATAACTTCTAAACAAGGATGCCTCCATTTACTTCTTGTTAAAAGTACTTACACAGCATTCTTTCAGTTTATAATATTGAACAAACCTATTTTTTCATTATTTTTTTCAATAGATCAGAAAAGTGTTATATCTCAATAACGACGCATGTTAACATTCTATAAACGATGTCATTCCCTTTTCCTTATTTCAAATAAAAAAAATTACGTATAAAATGATTTATGACAATTTTTAATGTATATATATTTTTTTATTTTCGGGGGGAAAAAATGATCGAAAAATTGAAAGCTCGAGTTCTCTAAAACTCAGTAAAGTCTAAAGCTCCTGATGTATACTGTTTGAAATAATTGTACAAAATTGACTCAAATACTTCTAAATATCGTGTCTAGAGTCACAGAAAGACACACAGACGAAAAATGATTAATTTGCATTTAGGGATGCTTATATGGCAGGTAAATCCATCTAAATCCGAGAGTCATATGTTTGACCATATCACAATTATTTTCCTTTACACATACTATGTTTTGTAAAGAAAGAGAAATGGGTTCTTTTTAAGTTTGATAATATTGATGAATTCAGGCTCTTAAGGTATCTTTCAAAATCGTTAGGTTCCAAATAATAAAAGTTTTGTGTATGGATATCCGACACAATGGGAATATCTACGAAAATGAGAATTTTGAGGTCATTTTATGGGAATAATAGGCACCTTCACTTAGCATCATTCCTGAAGACACATCTTTATTACAGAATCGAATATCCGATTTACACAGTAATGCACTATACAGAATCTTAGATATGTAGAAATATATGAAACATGAATCTCTAGAACATATAGAAATCTAAAATGCATAAATATTTGAAATATTTGTATAGAAATCTAGAATAAACAATATTCTAAAATATAAAGAAATATTTATAGCAATGATTTCTAGAATATAGAAATGTGAAATACATACAAATATTTTTATAACAATGATCTCTCAAATTTATGTTATTTACAAAAGCCTGGCCATAAACTAGAAAGAAAAACCGAATTACTCTCGATGTAGATGTCCAAAGAGACGCTGATTACGACATCAAGGATTTGTCGAGGGCTTTGACCTTGGCTTTCGTCGTCGTCAAATGCATAATAATGTCGACACATTATTACACCTGCAACAAACAAAGCCCTTTTCATGGGCATCCTGTGTTTATGGATATCAAAATGAATCTACCTTTCGAACAAAAGTATGCTGGGTTTTTCGAGTATCATTACGTTGGGTTTTAATTAGGAGCTAAATTCGCGTCATGGTAGAGTTTCAAAGGTCACGAAAGTACACGTTTGCTTTAGGAAAACTTAATCTATTACATTATTTGGATGCCATTTCATGCACGTATACATTTTTATTTTATTTAGTAGGGAGATCCGTCCCCTACTCGCTATGCACGCCAACCCCCGTAACTCGCTTAGCAAGCTCTTTCGTATCGCCTGTTGTGCAGGCCAGGCCTGTTTCCTTCCATTGTTCACTGGCACTCACTCATTTCGCTCTTTCTCGATCGCGAGCACACGACCGCTCTCGTGCTCCCGATCGGCTTGATCGATTAAATCGTTGCCTATACTGAAGAAAGAAAAAACTTCACTTGAGAAATGCATAAAATATAGAATAACTCATAAACTTAATCAACATTTTAAAACAATGCCCCATCTTTGACAGAAAAGAACCCCCTCTTCTTCAATAGCTTTAAAATTTAATATAAGATTCTTTGCGTTTACTAATTCCAATAATCGTACCAAATTTCATTTGAATTTATTCCCGTGTTCAATTTGCTCCAGTGATATCATACTCATAAACTCTCAGACAAACATAATTAATAAATGGTTTATTGGTATCCGGAAATCAAATATATCTCCGCCTGATTCGATAGTCAAATTATTTACCCTATCACACTAATTTTCCTTCATAGTATTGTAGGGAAATTGAAAACGTAAAATGCGAAAAATAAACTGTCAACTTCAAAATCTATGAAAACACAATTCGAACCAGAGTATAGTAAGTAATAAGATAAAGAAAAAAATGTATAAAATGGGATGCATATTTTGTGAGAAAACAAAATGAAACTCTATATTTTCATTTATCTTTTCCATAATCTTTAACGAGCATCCGAAACTTTCGAAACTTTCCCTAAAGGTAATTAAATGATTTGACAAATACGTGATGAAAGGCGATAAATCTCTTTTAGCTGGACATTGAACCGAAACTTACGCAAAACCGAAACCTCTAACGATTGGTGGGGAGAATTTCGCTTTACGGAACAAATTTTTGGATGGTGGGAAAGTGAAAACACTAGCATTAACCTTCAGAAGGAATTCCTTTACTCAACACTGGGAAAACGAGTCTACCCAATTGGAAGGATCTTGGGGCCCCGTTACATTATTAGGGGGCTTTCTTAAAATGAGTACCGTGTATCTTGATAATTGCTCTGGAAGAATATATACTATATGTATTTTAACATACTTGTAACATACTCATTTAAAACTGAATAACGTGTACTAAGTAATACTATTAATAGTTGAGACCATAATATTTGCAGTAAAAATGTATAGGAATATGGTTTCCTGTTTATTAAGAGAAAACAATTTTGGTCTCTACGAATATATTTAAAAAATTAAATAGTTTTCAAAACATATTTTCGGTGGTTATTTTTATGGAATTATTTTATTTTATTTATTTATTTTAAATCTTGACATAGCAGAGTGACATTTTTGGAACAAATTTCTTGACACAAGAGAGATATTTGTTCCATCTCGATGTAGCAATGATTTATAAAAACTTAACTGTTAAATAGTCATAATAAAGTATGTAAAAATTATATTTATTGGATTTTTATATTTAATGGATTCATCCTTTATTGGTTTGTAATATTTATTATTGTTTGTATACATTTTGTAATGTTTATAACCATATTCTTAATGAAAGTCATGACCATTTCCACGAGACATCTACCACTTTTTAACACTTTACAACAAAGTTGAAAAGTGTTTATGACTTTGTTCATTCTGTCTGTCTGTCTGCCCGTTAGCACGATAACTGCCGTAAAAATGACTTAATCAAAATGAAATTTTAGTATGTTGTTCAGACGGTCTGTAGAACCTATGGGAATATAAATGAATAATATCACACAATTAGTTTTGGATTGAACCCGGGTCGAAAAAATTAAATACATTGAGCCCTATGGGACCTAATTTTTCAAACATTTTTTAAGCGGATTTAAAATTCACAAATTGCTTCGAAAATTTTAGGTAATAGTCAAATTGTTCCATAAAATATATAAAAAAAATTCAGCTAAATATATTCAGTAGTTTTTTAAATAAAAATTAAAATAATAATTACACATCTTATATGAAACGATCACGTGACCATGATATGAAACGATCACATGACCCACTTCAAAATGATATATGGCATCCATCTTGTTTCAAATTCGTGATTTTTTAAAGTTCTTCTTAATTCATATTGAGTGTTGTATCCATCCTAAAACTACTGTATTTCTGCTTAAATTCTGTGCATCTACATACTAAAACAACACAATGACAATATATTTGAGTTTAAATTCTCATTCAAATTTGATTATTTCTTCAACTAAGCCTATTTTTCACCTATGTAAAATGTAAACAGCAAAATATGTAGAATGAGTTGTATTAGAAATACTGTATTTCTTTAACACAAAATAATTCAGTCCATGGAGTCTGCATGGCTGATATGAATGAAATATTAATTGATTTTATAAACAGAAGGACGATTTTTTTCGATGAAGTTTTAAGCATAAAGTTTATGAATTGTAGCTCCATGGTCTTAATTTTTAAATAAAATAAATTATTATAGTATTGTGATGAATGAAATGGAGAAAGTTATGAATGAAATCCTGCTTTTATAGAGAGATCCAGGCGTGTTATTTTTTCTATGACGTCATTTGAATTTATTTCAGTTGTTTTCGATGAAGTTTTCAAATATAATAAATTATCGTAGTATTATGATAGATTTAAAAATATTACCGTAGAATGTATTGCATTTTAGAGATATTTAAACCACGCAATTTATATTTCAATGCCGTCATTTGAATGAAGTTCATTTTTTTTCAATGAAGGTTTAAGTTTTCAAATATAATAAATCAATGTAGTATTGTGATAAGTTTTAAAATATTACCGAGGAATGTATTGCATTTTCAACTTTTTTAAATAAAATTGCATTGAAGTTGGAAAGTGTTTCATAATCAATGCTTTAAGCATGATTGATCTTTCTTGTATTTTCTACTTAATGGCAAGCATTTGAAAAATTACTGGAGCTCAGCTCGACGTTCTCATATCAGATTCCATTTTTAGTTTTTTTTAACACTTTACAACAAAGTTGAAAGGTGTTTATGACTTTGTTCATTCTGTCTGTCTGTCTGTCTGTCTGTCTGTTTGTCCGTTAGCACGATAACTGCCGTAAAAATGACTTAATCAAAATGAAATTTTAGTATGTTGTTCAGACTGTCTATAGGACCTATGGGAATATAAATGAATAATATCACACAATTAGTTTTGGATTGAACCCGGGTTGAAAAAATGGAATACATTGAGCCCTATGGGACCTAATTTTTCAAGCATTTTTTAAGCGGATTTAAAATTCACAAATTGCTTCGAAAATTTTAGGCAATATTCAAATTGTTCCATAAAATATATAAAAAAAAATTCAGCGAAATATATTCAGTAGTTTTTTAAATAAAAATTAAAATAATAATAACACCTCTTATATGAAGCGATCACGTGTCCATGATATGAAACGATCACATGACCCACTTCAAAATGATATATGGCATCCATCTTGTGTCAAAATCGTGATTTTTAAAGTTCTTTTTAATTCATATTGAGTGTTGTATCCGTCTTAAAACTACTTTATTTTTGACAAAATTCTGTGCATCTACATACTAAAACAACGGAATGACAATATATTTCAGTTTAAATGCTCATCCAAATATGATTATTTCTACTATTAAGCCTATTTTTCACCTATGTAAAATGTAAACAGCAAAATATATAGAATGAGTTGTATTAGAATCGCTGTAATTCTTTAACACAAAATAATTTAGTCCATGGAGTCTGCTTAGCTGATATGAATGAAATATTTATTGATTTTAGAAAGAGAAGGACGATATTTTTCGATGAAGTTTTACGCATGGAGATTACTTACTTGTAGCTCAATGGTCTTAATTTTTAAATAAAATAAATTATTATAGTATTGTGATGAATGACATGAATGGGGGAATTATTTATGAATGAAATGTTGCTTTTATAGAGAGAGCCAGGCGTGTTATTTTTTTATGACGTCAGTTGAATGAATTTCAATTGTTTTCGATGAAGTTTTCAAATATAATAAATTATCGTAGTATTATGATAATTCTAAAATTATTACCGAGGAATGTATCATATTTTAGATATATTTAAACCAGGCAATTTATACTTTAATGCCGTCATTTGAATGAAGTTAATTTTTTTCGATGAAGGTTTAAGGTTTCAAATATAATAAATTAATGTAGTATTGTGATAAGTTTTAAAATATTATCGAGGTCTGTATTGCATTTTAGACATGTTTAAATAAAATTGCATTGAAGTTGGAAATGATTGCATTAAAATTGCATTGAAGTTGGAAATAAAATAAATTATTATAGTATTTTGATGAATGAAATGAATGGGAGAAAGTTATGAATGAAATCCTGTTTTTATAGAGAGATCCAGGCGTGTTATTTTTTCTATGACGTCATTTGAATTAATTTCAGTTGTTTTCGTTGAAGTTTTCAAATATAATAAATTATCGTATTATTATGATAGTGTTAAAAATATTACCGTGGAATGTATTGCATTTTAGAGATATTTAAAGCAGGCAATTTATATTTCAATGCCGTCATTTGAATGAAGTTCATTTTTTTTCAATGAAGGTTTAAGTTTTCAAATATAATAAATCAATGTAGTATTGTGATAAGTTTTAAAATATTACCGAGGAATGTATTGCATTTTCAACTTTTTTAAATAAAATTGCATTGAAGTTGGAAAGTGTTTCATAATCAATGCTTTAAGCATGATTGATCTTTCTTGTTTTAAATTATTATTATGATTAGTATTCCAGTAACTGCAAGTTCGATGAAAAATATAACTATTATGAGGGAAAATATTAATTAAAAATATATAAATGCTTTAAGCATGATTGATCTTTCTTGTTTTATTTTCCTTAATTTTTTTGAGTGTCGTAAATAGAAATACACAGATATAAATTACAATATAAATTCACGTACACAAACATAATTTTTTTTATAAATGCTTTGAATAAAATATTATTTATGAATGGAAAATTTATTTATGAATACCTTTATGAATACTTTTACATGCTTAAATAGCGTCAGTAATTTGAAAATAAATCGCTCAAATTGCTGCGAAAATAACTGTAAAGTAAAATCTCTGTTAATAAACCAGTATATAACAATTAATAATAGTATCCAATTAATAGTGTTACTAATTTGTTATATACTGTTTTATTAGCATTCTTTTTTATTTAATTTTACAGTGTCTATATGATTGAAAATAAGTGAATTTGAGTTGCAGAAAGATTCCATATTTCCTTGTGTCAGGAATTTAAATTATAGGTACTATGAAATTAACTCCATCCAGACTGAATCCTGGCTTAATCTTGGATCTGCTAATACACGCATAATGAAAGCAATGTTTAACAATGGAGAAAAGTTTCAAATGCATGGGACATTTAAAATAATAAAGTTTAAATATTCCCCTAACTGCTGTACTATCATAGGTATGACTCAATAGGATAAAACATAATGGTAAAAATGTCTGAATAATTTAAAAGATTCGCTTGGATAGTCTTTAGTTTTTCATTTAGGAAAATATGACCTTCTGCGGTTTTCATCACATATACGAATATATATATACTTATTAGTGCATGATATAAAACGTTCGTAGCATTAACAAAATATTAACTAAAACAGTTCATGTATTGATGTCATTTTTAAGCTTGAATTCTCTCCTATATGTTGTCTCCATGCAATCATTTAGATTCATATTAGTTTTATGAGTAAAAACTCTTCGAAGAGTTACAAGGTTTTTATCTAAAATATAAATCATTACATGAGATGAATTGTCGGTCGATGCACAACACCTAAATAATAAATTCCACGTCATGAGTATGTCATCCATTTCTATGTCTGATTAAAGCAAAATAGAGTAAATAGATTACATAGCACAGTCGTGCACAACCCGCGGCCTAATCGTGTGCGGCCCGCCGCCAACCTAAGCTTGGCGAACACATAAAAAAAAATTCCAAGACTTTCGCAAAAAAGAAAGAAAGAAAGAAACACTGCATCATAAAATTTTGTAAAAAATTATTTTTTATATCAAATTTTCTTTAAGACTAGTAGAAAATCTGCAAAATAAGTTCAGTCGTCGATTTCAAGATATCAGAAAACTTGAGAAATCTTTGGAAGTATTTGCAATACCATTTGCAACAAATATTGAAACAGCGCCCGTCAATTTTCAGATGGAGCTTATCGAAATTCAGAGTCACTCCGAATTGAAAGCTAAAATTTCCGAAGTTTCTTTGCTAGAATTTTACAGAAATTACTTGCCTTGTGAAATGGAAATATTGAGAATTCACTCTCAAAAAACGATAACATTATTCGGGAGCACCTACTTATGTGAACTATCATTTTCATTAATGAAACAATTGAAATCAAAAGGTCGTTCTCGTCTAACTGATGAACACTTGGAGGGAAACCTACGAATCGCTGTATCCAACATTGAACCAGACATTGAAAGAATAATGAAAACCAAACAATGTCAAATTTCCCACTTGCTCTACAAAAAAATAAAAGGATTTTGGCGATGTCTGTACGTTTTTGAAGCAAGTGAATTGTTTTGTTCCTTTCTGTATTTGTTTTTAATTTTCACTTTTAATTTTTTGTTTCGGTATTTACTAAAAATATATTGTTGGGTGGTACCCCCCCCCCCCCCTTGCGGCCCGCCGTTGCTTAGTCTATGTGAAATTGGCCCGCAGGTGCTAAAAGGTTGTGCACCCCTGACATAGCATATCAAGACTTCATTAAATTTAGTTTTTTTAAGAGATTTTTCAAAAATTTGAATAATTCACATATTTATTTCTCAGCAATACTTAGTATAGTTGACAGTATTTTCTCAGCAATACTGTTGAGAAAGTACAGTTGAGAAAGAATTGTAAAGTGAAATTTGAGATTTAAACATTTTGGGCACATTAGAATGAGAAGCCACTCGTCCACGTGTGCGATTTATGCAATGCATCGACCGCAACCGCCACTTTAACTCCAACAGGTCAAGTCAGTTATCGTCTGCCTATGCTATTTCAATGACGCACGCGGCTGATATTTGATACGCAATTTAGCGGTAAAATTCCACTTTCAAAAAATTGTACCAATCATTCAAGAAAGTTGTCTAGAATGTTTTGATATCTTGGAGATCCCTAGTAAAGGTCGAGAAAGTAACCCTCTTTTCACCATGCACAGCTATTGCTTTAACTGGGGGGTCAAGATGGCCGCTGCTGCGTCAACCTGTATATATAGGAGCCTACGAAAGTATAAGGTTTCTGTTTGGACGGCAGGGACAGTGCCACCCAATTGAGACCGGAACCCAATGGGAGCGACATTTGCAGGAACCGTACCCCTGCCACAGGACATTTTGGACCCGCAGATTTAACGTGTTCATACTCCGCTTAGACAAGGGGTTTGTAAGCACTCAGCTCATAACACTAGATTCAAGAAATTTGGAATCGTGTGTTAGCCTGATACAGTTTCAGCATTTTTTCAAAATGCGCGGTCATTCAATTCAAAAATTGAACGTGTTCAACATACTCGTATAATTTTATCTGTAGATTAACGAATTCTGATATTGGGAAAAAACAATAACACACAGTAGAGCTTTCTTATTACTAGGTCTTGAAAAGTTAACGATTAAAATAAGCGTTCAAAATTTAATGTAATTATCGGGATTATTTGAAGAATCGTGCTCCGTGTGGAAAAGGAAATTTTCTAATATCTCGAGAACAGCTCATGGAAAATATTAAACAATATCATCTATCCATTTTTGTTTAAAAGTACTCTCAAATCATTCAGTTATTTAATTTGCAAACATATTTAAACTATTTTAATTTTCTCCATATTAGATTAAAAATGCACAATATCGCAGGACAGCCGCAGTTATCGTTCTGTAAGTTATGCCATTCGCTTTTGAATGGAAAGTTTATATACTAAAAAGTTATTTTGCGAATAATTAGTCTAATTGTGATTTATCGTGTTTTTCGGTTTTCGAAAGTATGTTCGAAATATTAAAGGCGTTCCCCTAGTTTGGGCTGCTCTATAATCAATAGGCTTCCGATATTTATTGATTGGATTGGATTGGCTCACTTTGTTCGACATATAGTGTTCCGCATGTGGGAAAAAAAATAAAATTTATTATATTGCGATAAGAGCTGCCGGTAACTTCTAAACAATAACGTTCATTCATTTCACGTTAAAACTACTTACAAAGCATTTACTGATTTAGTAACATTTTATTTTTCATTAATTGTTTCATTATTGATAAAAAAAAAACATGAAATATCTTGAGAACGGTGTGTGCTAGCGTCTTATACATAATGGCATTAGCATTTTAAATAAAAAAATCACATTTTAAGTATCTATTTTTAAAACATTTTTACACGTAAAAATGTTTTATAACTTTTTTTTTTTCGATTTGCGAAAAATATATTTAAATTAACTGGAGTGTACCTCAACTCGACTTTCTCATACCAGAATTCTTTATTAAGTAGTTTGTGGGTTTTTTCTATTTTTATTTATTTATTATTATTAATTTTTTTTTTAATTTTACAAGTAAAATTTACAAAAATCGGTATCGTTAGTCTTAATGGTTGCAATTATAGCGTGTTACCCTTCATTTCAAAGGGCTTGAAAAAATGTTTGGATTGATCCCCCAAGGGGGCAAATGATTTCACGAACACAAAAATTGTATTTTTCACAACAATGATTGAAATTATTAAATCTCGTAATCATTGAGCCATATAGAACCATTTTTATGCACAAGTATGTCAAATTTTGTCCTATGCTGCCATGTTAAAAAAATGTAAAATTTCAAATCAATTTCAAAGTTTTCGCTCGATTTAAAATAAATTCTATCAAGTTCAAAATTTTTCGATAACAAAGCCAAATATAGAATTTCGTGCAAATCCATTAATATTTGTGGCAGATATCGTGTACATAAGAAATTGACCTCAAACCTACAGACAGACAGACGTCACTTCAAAAACAGTCAAACCCTATTCAGGAGGTCCTAAAACATATATTGGCATTAAAATCTCGAATTCGAAAATTTTCGTGAAAATCATGAAATATTACATAGTATGATAAAGTAAAAATTGAGATCCTGATAATATGTTTGTTGACTGTCATACCGTGAGTGTTGTTATTTAAGATAAATAATTATTTCATTTCCGAAGCGTATACTGAACTATATTAAAACTTTATTCTCTGATATTTTGCATACATATTTGATTTTCTAATCTACGATTTCGTTCCTGAATCGGTAATAAACTTCAATCCTTTTATCGACCAGAATGCGATGGGGGAAGATGTCAGCAACGATCCTGATAACGCACGAAGTTGGCCAAGGTTGGCTCGAAATATTTTGGAATATAGGCCACTAGGATTACATACATTTTAGATAATAACTAGCCTACAAAAAAGTTCTTTCTAACAAGGATTTTTACATTTTGTCCCATATAAGATACCTCCTGATATTTATTAGACGCCTCGCTTTCTACTTCTCAAGGATATTTAATGTTTACATATGTTGTAAAGATATGACTTATGTAATCTATGTTTACTTGCTATAGGACTCAAATGATAAGAAAATTATCTATAATAGAGAATAGTGTCAATGTTATTAATGAAATATTATGATTAGTTATGAGTAAAAGCTATTGATGAAAGTTAAAAAAATTAGGATAAAAGTTATATTTTTTATATATAGGATGAAGGAAATATTTCTGCTACATGTACTCAGTTCTTACATACAGATAAGGAAGTATTAATTTGGCTTAAGAATTCGTTTGCTAGTTTTATAAAAAAAATTTAAGAATGGAATTATTTTGTGCTGAATGGTCTACTAAACTCAATAGGGTTACTTTTATAGGTTTTTTTAATACTTGATAAAAATATCATATATATTTTAGCTTACATATCAAAACAAATACCTAAAATTGATAACATGTTAAAATTACCCTCATACATCCATTGTATCCAAATCTAAGAATTATTTTTAATAAAGAATATGTCTTAACTTTCATACTTCATACGGTTTCTACCAAGGTTCATTGTCGGCTATTCTAACCTTGAGAGAAAATCTGCTCCTCGGGGGCCTATAGCTGGTTTTGTTTAGCAACACCCTTGTTGAGCCCCATCACCAGCCCAGGTTCAGGGCAGTGGCCTCAGCTTTCTGTCCTTCAGTGGATACTGATTTCCCTCATACATCATTGTCGCTTGCAAAACTTCTTGCGCCATCGGTATTTCTTCTTCAATCGAATTTGTTAAGTTACAATCCATTACATACTGTCATTTCGATCTTATCTTTGGTTTCTTTTTTGACTTTTAGGTTTTCATAATTTTTAACGCATTTTCTGTTATTGCTTCTAAAACATTTATTCTACTAATTTATGAAATTTGATCCACTTACGATAATATGGTATATTTTATAGAATAAGAATATCTTAACGTATATTCCCCATTAGTTTAGAGAATATGTCAGTTTTATAGAAAGTCACCAATAATCGAGAAACACTTTAAGAATAATAAATAGCGTTTATTGAACAGGGAAATTGATAATAATAGGTAGCAGTAAAACTTAATTATGGAAAGAACAGAAATTTTGAATTACTATCGGATTCAGAAGAAATAAGAATATGCTTAGAAAGAAGAAAAAATATGCTCAGAATAAATTCAGTGAGCGTGCTGCTTTCTAATACTGTGTTTCGCGTTTCATCATTTCCATAATGGAGGAAATTTCTTAGAAACTTCTTAGAGACTAGTTAATTCTCGCCGTTAATTAATCTCTCTAGGCATTGACAGGCATATTACCACAAAGAATGGACTACGAAAATTGTAATTAACTGCGGTTAACGAATAACCCCAGAAAAAAATTAAATTTATTAAATAACCTCACATACATATTTATGATTCATTTTTGACAAAATTGCGCACCTTTTTATTCGTTTCACCCCCCTTCAGCACCAAATTTCTCCCTAGTGGTCATTTTATAAACTACATTTTTATTTAATCGTTTCTGCGTGATTTGAAAGCTATTCTTGTAAACGTTTCAACTACTAGATACTTCTGTAAAAGACTTTGAATGGAGATATTTTATAATTACTCTATATGTATTTTACGTTTTTTTCGTTAGTTGATACTTTAAAAATTAAATTTCAACTTTACAGTTTCAATTTCCTTGCTAAATTCGATTTTTATCCTGAAAAGTCTATAGCCGACACTGAATTGTACGCAAGCCAAACCACCCCTCAGACGACACCGCTCATTGTTTGACATTTTCAATTACTTTTAACATTTGAACGAATATTTTGACACAGTTACTCAACACTTTGCCCTTCTTTGTCAGCATTTAAATAAGTTCGTTTCACGTTTCATTTGCATAACCGGAACACTTCGCTCTGTGTTCCTGGGTTCGATTACATCAGGTTTCACTCTTAGGACAATTCGTTTTGGCGCCCCTTCCGTAGAAGGTTAGAACATCAGGATAGGCGCGCCTACCTCGGATACGCTCTACCCTTGACATTTGGACGTAAATGAAACACTTTGGTCAACACTCTGCCCTACTTCCAAAGTTAACTTTTGGCCTATTTAGGCTGGATTGCATTGGAGAACTATTTGTTTAGCGCTGTACAAAACCAGTGAAGAAGATCGCTTCATAATACATTATACTGTAATAGAATAACAGTATCAATACAAGGATGGGAAATAAAAGCATAATCTAACCCATATATGTAAAATTTAATAAATACCATAGTTTAGCGTATAAGCCAATATTTTATATATATTATAGGCATTTATATATATAATTGGCATGCGATTATAGTATTTTGGGAAGCAGATATATTTTTACTCTTCTTAACGAGCTGCTCGAGCATCATTGTAAAGATTTACACTCAGTAGCTTTTATCCTTTTCTGTGTACTTTAATTTAAGCGATAAGATGTTCATTCTAAGAAAGATAAAGGAACACCTTTTTCCGATACTTATTAGGATAATAATTTATGTGATTGAACGAACGGTTTTTTTTTTTTCAGCATTTTTGTTTTTCAATTTTACTCTTTATGTCTGTTGAAACATTTGTTTTCTCTGTACAACAGATATATGATGAGGAATTGAGTATCAGTTGTATTTGGATAAACTTCGTGCCAAGGTGTAACACGTAGAAGTATTTTTAAAAATATGAACCTTTGAAATACTTATCTTAAACCTTATCTCTATAGAAGCTGAATCTGTAGATGGTTTATAATAGTGCTATCTGGAGATGTGGGTCGGAAAATTTTCCGTTTTTTTTTTTTTTTTTTTTTTTAATTTAAATATAGGATGTAATACTTTGTCTAAACTGTTTTTCCGAAAAGCTTTACACGAAGTCTTTGATCATCGTATTTTCTAAATTTGACAAAGAAAGGGTGGGGGTGGGGACAAATGTGTGTGTGTGCGCGCGAGCATTATTTTAAAGAACAAGAATGAATGAGAACCAGAAGGGCACAAGTGACAATTTACTCATTCTCAGAGAAAAGTAGATAAAGTTTTAAGAAGCCTATTCTTTGAGTGTTAAGTTCTCTAAAACTTTTAAAAATATGGAATATATTCACAAGTTTTTCTGCTACAGGAAAATGCTTTAATAGCACTAAATACGAGTATATGCTTAACACATCTTGCACATTTTCTCTTCTTTTTTATTATACTCCCCCATTCAATTAACTATATATATTTTAAACATTTTTTAGTTTTTAAATTATAAACATTTTTTAAATTTATTTTTGTCGTATAATAGCTTTATATATTTAATAATTTATTTTTTTATACATATACTAAACTGAGTAATTTATTTTTCTTTTTATTATTTCTTATGGAAGTGGTAGAAAGGTATTTGTTCCCTTTAAAGTCTTAGTAGGTAAAAAAAAGAATATGCAATGTAATATTTAATAATATATATTTCAATTATAATATTATATGAAATAATTTACTTTTTATACCTATAAAATATAGTAATTTATTTATGATTCTGGTTGGATTTTTAACATTTTAAAATTATTTTTCTGCTATTTTTTTTGTTAGATGTTTTAAATTTGGGGGAAAAATCTTATTATGGATAAAATAGAAAATATTAAATTGTAGCCGCTAACTGCAGTATATAGGTATAAGAGATTTTCCTGTATAGAACTTTTTATATGTTTCTAAATGTAAATATTTTTAGTCTCTTCAGATGTTTGACTGTATCTGTAATATAAGAAAAAATACGTTAAAAAGTCACTGAGCATGTAACATTGACTGAAATGTAACATTGAGAATAAAGAATTTTTTCCGGAAAATACACATCTCTAGTGCTATCTATTAAATTAATTTTTATTCTCACGCTTTTATAGGGTTAAGTTCTATTATCTGTTTCAGTATAATACATTGTGTTTTAATATGGATTTTCTTTGAGTGGGATGAAAAGTGTCCAAAAAGTTAGGTGAGCTCATTTGCTTGTACCACTTTTCCAAAATGGCCTTGTACTTTTGCCACATGAGAAACATAATATTTTTGAAGAAAACACATTCTGCGTGCAATAAATTCCGCGATAACTAATCACAAACTGCGGAGTCCTTGCCTTCAATTCGCGCGCGGTTTCAACCAAATCCGCCCGACGCGGTTTCTATGGCGATGACACAGTTTTGTTCTTGACGACGTGACATACATTTTTTGGGTCGGAAAAACACTCCATTTCCGCTGGGCTCCTCCTCTACCCCCTACAAGAACAACGGGCCAGGAACATTCGAAGTTCATTAAATTTCGGGGTCCAGCTTTTTTAATATTCTCATCCACCTGAAGGCAGTCCGCTTAACCCTTTTATTTAGCATCGTAGAGTAAAATCGACTAGTAAAAATGCAAGTGGTGAAACTATTTTGGACGCTCTACTTTTGCTATATGTGGCCTGAAGTGCATTATGTATAGAGGTTGGTGTCACACACTTTCTTTCCCCTTAAGTTACACAAAAACAGAAAATAAAATTATACTCACTCATTCAAAGAATATATGCGCATGGGTTCAGAGATGTTTTCTGTCCAGAAATGCACAAATTGATAAATGCTTTATATTTGTCTGGAACTAATGAGTATTATTTTGTGTAGAAACGCAAAACCTCTATTCCTCCTTGGACCTGCTTCGTGTACTATAACGCACTTCAGCGAGGAATGAACGATAGCTATACTGGCAGTAAGAAAACATGTAGTGCACCTCAATTTTATGAACCTCTGAGGTGACCGAAAAAGTGAGTTATACCAAGCAGCCAATTTTAAATTGAAGTCAGTCATTGTTCAGTCTTGAAATTTGAACCCAATAGCGTGGTATGAGCGGTCCCCACAGACGGCAATAAAATTGTGGAAGTATATTGCAAGTTTTTGGCTTTATCCTGCCAGTGCAAGCTTAACGAGCACTAAAATGCTGAAAACCGATACACTCATGCTTGTTACTGCACTGGGAGCGCGATTCTAAGCTTTGGGAATAAGACCCTGTAGGTCTGTCACTACGATATATTTTTAAGTGAAATATGTAAGGGTGTAAAATGGAATCTGGCTCCGAATATATATATATATATAAAGTATTTGAAACAATGTTTATAGATCGGCGTATTCAACGTTGAGTACATTATCACATTCTCAAGCGGACCTTTATTTCAGATTTATATGCACGTTTATCAAGAATTATGAGTGCATATATCTTGTAGCAAATTTTATATTTCATATTTAAAAATCTGATGCGGACAGCACTTGACTTTCTCTACAGACTCAAATTCATTTTCTCTCTATTTCTTTAATAATTCATTAAATTGACTATAATATATAAATATAATATATAAATATAAAACTTTTAAATATTTAAATTATTTTAAATTAAACGTAAACAAAAATGTTCTAATTTTTAATATTTAAAATATATAAAGAATCAAAAATTTAACAAACATTTTTTTTTAATTTACATTTAAATATTTAAATTCGTTTAAACACCTTTTAAAACTTCATAATACAAATTAAAACGTTATAACTTCAATATTTAAATATATTTAAATCAATTTAAAAACAATTAGATAAAACACACAGAATAGGTCAATTCAAACTTTAAAATAATTATATTCATATCAATTATTTATATTAGTTAAAAGTATATAAAAACATTTTAATATTAGCATATATTTTAAAACTAGAAAATGTATCCGGCTTTGCCCGGGATTTAAGATGCTAACCTCTGTTTAAAATTACACCGGAACTCACAGCGAATTCTCGAAAACCGAAAAACGATTTAACAATACGTCCACCGATAGCAAAATAAAAAAACTTGCACACACGGCTACGCCACAACCCGTGTTTTTTTAAAGTGCTATAGACTGCAATAGCCTTTCTGCAGTAGCTCTCGATCACGTAGAAAATGCATCAGGCGTTACTCAGGATTTAAAGCAGTGATTAATTATTGCTTATAGGAAGTACTTAATTAAGGCTGCAAGGGAAAACATGTGACTGACCCCCGCCCGGTAAGCGGATGTAGTACGTCCCGAATAAGCGTCTAAACACTCCTTGGCCACTCCACGGGTGTGTAATACGCCTGAGACTTGGCACATCGAATGCTACGCCCTAATAAGACTGCGTATTACGTCCTTAATTCGCTCTTTAACATCTGAGTTGACGTAGTACGCCGTAAATAAGCTCTTTTGATACGCTTTAAGGAGACTCTTTTGATTCGCCCTAAACACGTCTTTCCCTCTCTGCGCACACATAATAGGCCCTAAAGAAGCCTCTTTGATAGCCCTAAATACCCCTTTTGCCCGATGTAATGTGCCCTGAATAAACTATTTTGTTACGTCCTAAATTATCTCGTTTGATATGCCCTAAATAAGTGCGCAGGTGGACACATTTTTTTGCTATGCCTACTTAAAAGCAATCGTACGTTTGGTAAATGAATCTCTGGATTCACTTCTAAATTCCCTGATTCATTCTAAATTCTCTGGGCGTCTATTTGAGATCTTTTATTTTAAAATTACGAAAAATCTCAAACAACTGTCAAACGGAGGATATTTAAAGACTCCTAAATATACCTCCCCTCCCCTACGCTACTAATGACCAGTATGGAACGCAGAACAATAACCGGAAGCAGTTTTTTATGGTCACTTCAGCTATCAGAGCTTTGAAAATTTGCTAGAGGTTTGACATTATAATTCGTAGAAAATTCCGGAAAAAAGTAGTTAAAAAAATGATTAGAATGCAAAGATATCACATAGTATTTATGCAAAAAGATGAAATTGTGTGACTCTCAAATCTTCGGATGTTACAATATACACGTGTCTTCAATCTTTCCGATGGTGTCAAGGTGGAAAAGCTGCGATATTTTCGATCGCTAAGGAACCGATTTGTGCGAAAATCGATCAAAATGGCTCTTCAATATTTAATAACTAAAAAAATAATTTGAATTCTTAAAATGTTTTGACGGCGTGTTTCTTTTCGGGGCTTGAGGCATCACTCTACCACATTTCATGTCTGTGGATAACTCGGATTTTCCGCTACGCGACCAACAAACAGGCATTTCCTTTTATTTTTATATATACATTTAAATTAAAGATTACTATTGACCATTTGCACGTGACCTCACAACCGGTATTTTTTTGACGGATACAATGATTATACATCGTTGTGCTCACAATATGCGGTACAATTTCTCAATATACCTTTCTCGAAAGGCATACATTTATATTTTTTATCGTATCTGATACGATACCATGGCTGGATCCATTACTACATCGGCGTTTATACCGTCCAACATGGCGGTGTAAATAAACCGTGACACATTATGACGTACATGCAAATGGTCTTTTATAAAATAAGGACTAGTGAAAAGCATAAAGGAGTAATCTATTATACGAATTTTGTACGAAAAATACTTTTCAGTTATTTATAGTAATACCTATATTATTTACAATTTTCATTAAGACTGTTAAATAATCAGGGCCACCTAATCAGTGATCATCATTACACGGAAAAGCATCTGCGTTTTTGTTCGCAAGTCATTATTTTGGAAAATCCTTTAAAATGTTCTTTCCTGGTTGGCATCACCTCAGTCGATATGTATTAAATACATTTAAGGATATATCACTGCTTCCGCGTTAAGAATACTGTTATCAAAATCTTAAGTAACTTTTAATCCAATTATGCAAATTTGCGTTGGGATCTGTTCTATCTTGTGTTACTGATTCCGCATATCACGGGCTCAGGCAATACACATACATAAGCGGATATCATTGCAAAAATCGAAAAAGTATCAAAAGTACCGAAATGTACTGTCTTAACCTTTGTGTGTTTCATTAATTGAAAAACATGCATTTTCATTAAATCTGGAATTCGAAAATTTTGGGAAAACTTAATTCATTTTTTATCATGTATGTAAAGTAAAATATATCATCTATACCAGTGTTTTTCAAACTTTTTCGTCTCAGAACCCCTTTGGAAATTTAATTTGATGGCTGAACCCCAGAAACAAAGAAATTTCATTGTGGTTTAAATTATGCTTTCAAATTTTAGGCGTATTTTAATTTTTAATAAAATTTACACGAAACCATCACGTCGCAGAGTCCCTGCAATACACTGATCTCGACACACATTACATTATACAGCATAACGTATAAGCAGGCATTTGTCGATAATAAGGCTAATTTAAAAATAATAATAAATAAATCATGCAGAAAATGATTCGTGGTTAAACATTGATAAGTATTGAATTTGGGTCACGAATAGGTGGTGACCTATTTCAAAGAAGTTACATAATATCTAACTACCAGATGAGGAGGGAAATAACTGTTGAAAGAGAAAACAAAACAAAAAATATAATTGTCGATTCATCGAACAACAATTATTGACCAATTTTTTTTGATGAGTTTAATTCTAAAGCGTAATGACAAAGGGAACCACTTTATGACAATTTCTTAAAATACCTTTGTTTATTTTAGGGTATGTAGCTTTATTTGGGACAAACAAATATTTTGATGTGGACTAGCGTTTGTTTACAATATTAGATAATGCATACAATGAAATTTCGTTTTCGGTTAGTTTACTTGAAACTTTTACTAAATTCTTGAAATAGATCACTCGGTAAAAATGATTTTACTACCATTAATTTGAGACTTATTTTATAACCAATAATTTGACATATTTTGCATGTGCCATTTGTTACATGCTACATTTGTTAAGATATTTATCTGTATTTTGATCTGAAGCGGTAAAATACAGAGACCCATTATTCCAATTCCAATGAAGATATAATATTTATACTAACAACATGTACTTGACGTTACGCAATTTTATCCCTCCAACTTAATATCCTTGCATGTTTAAAAGACAAAATTAAAATATTCCCTATATATTAATTTATATTACTGCTTTTCTAATATTCATGCTTGTGTCCTAATACTATATTTTACTTGAAGTACAAAAAGAATCGTAAGTGTCCATTTCCTCCAATTATATAAATTTAATTAATTTTTATCTTATATGCCCAATACACGACTTTTTCTGTAGATTATGTAGGTAAATAATCATGGCATTTACTTCAGTAAACTTGTTTTGCTTAACTTTCTGCAAATTTATAGAATTTTTAAAAACCCGCGTTTGTTAAATATTGTATGTAAAAATGTAAATTCATTAGTCTAATTCTTTTTGGTATATTTTTAATTTAAAGAATTTATTCTGCCAATGAAAATCTAAACATAACAAATTCGGCAGAAAACCCCACATTTTAACATTGCTGTTTATTTACGGTATACGTAAGTTCCTTTTTATGTTAAATTCAATAAAGCGTCTATTTCAATGGCGGAACTTCAAATTCTAGGCCCTTACACTACTTATAACTTCCTAAATAGTTTTCAAAATTGTCGCTTGGGCACCTTTACGGCTCTGTGCCTCCTGCTTTGCGAGGTTTTACGGTATAACAGGTGCACCCCTGTCTATTTAAAATATCTTATCATAGTTAAATTCTGAAAATAATCCTGCATTTTCTATACTTTAAACTTTGTTTGATGATTTCTTGCATTTTGATTTAAAAATACTTGTTTCGAAATAATTTCCATCCAAAGAGAACTCAAATGCTTAAATTTTAACGATGTACACAGCTTTTGAGTAAAGAAAAATATGAATTTCCCTTTTTACACAAGTAACAGCTCCAACGGCCGTACCGTGCTGAAAACACCGGTTCTCGTTAGATCACCGAAGTCAGGCAGCATCGGGCGCGGTTAGTACTTGGGTGGGTGACTACCTGGGAACACCGCGTGCTGTTGGCACATTTCGGACGCGGTAGCCCGGTGGTTTGCGCGCTGGATTTGCACGCTGCCACAACTGCCGCCGTGTTCATGCGGAGTACGATCACGTTAAACATGTGGGTCCGTAAGTCTTTCCGAGAGGTTGGTGGTAGGGGAAGGAGGGTACGGTCCCTGTGGATGCCTCCCCCACTGGGTTCCGGTCTAAATTGGGTGGCACTTCCCGGCCGTCCAAACAGTTACCTTACACCTTTCTGGTAGGTTGGACGGTCTGGGTCTCAACAACAACAAGTAACAACCTTAAAGAGCGAACAGCCTTAAAGTAAAATTTAAAATAAAATTTAGATATTTCCAACGTAATGGATATTAAGTACTTTAAGGTTATATAATCCCCAAATAAACTCGCTGTATACAAAACAAAGGGATTTGATTGATCAGTCGAGAAATAAATAGCTAACTCTAAAATATACAAATATTTATGAACGCAGTTCAAATTTAAAAACATAGTGTGAAGTATACAGAAAGAGTTAAAAGCTAATCAAAATGACGTGGATTGGGCTTTAAGCGCATTTAAATAACTTTTACAATCTTATTTAATCTGTCCTTTTAATAGCGGTTCATCCAGTGTTTCTGGGTCAGTTCTAGAAATGCCATGGACAGATGTTATTTTTCTAAAGCATGATCTCCTAAAAGATTATATATCCACTCACTTTACACAAAATATGTTTTCACTTTCTGAAACTTTGCATTACGGAGAACAAAACCGGTTATCCCACCATTCCTTTCGAGCTTTGTTTACTGTTTTTCAATGAGAGGAAAAGCCGCAGTGAAAACAACTAGACTGTCTGGAATCGAAACCAAGCCATTGGATCCTTCGGGCTATCTTTAGCAGAAGGCAAAAATCGTCAAAGGAAAGCAAAATGCAAAATACAACACCACCTGAAGAGGAAATATGGAGATGGTAGAAGAGACGCTCTATTTTCCCTATCATGCTTTTCCTGGATATGAAACAGGTCAAGTCCATTATCAAGCGACGCACGCCATTGTCAGTGGCTGAAGGGTTAACTGAAAAGAAACCTACTTTGGTACCTGTTGTTTCCCCATTATTCTTGCCACTGACATTGAAAACAACATTACTTTTCAATAGTGGAGGCGAGAATGGCCTTAAACTAAGGTTAAAGCCTTCCTGGATATTACAGAATTCGTTTTTACATTTACATTATGAAATATTAAATGATTTACATTGCGTAGTCTATAACGTAAACAATATAAAACTGCAGTGACTACAGTATGAAATATGACTTTTACTACTATTACTTTTGAAGACTATTACTTTTTTTAGAAATGTCAAGTACCAAATGACTAGGAGCAAAAAACCAAATGTACTTTAATAATCAATGAAATTTTAGTCAATGAAATTTTGAAATCCGTAAATATTTTTTTAAATAAAAATTTAAGATAACTTTAAAACATTATAGCTGTTTTTTTATATTACAAATTAATATCGAAAATATTAAAATACTGAAATTAAAACTTTCAGTATGTATAAAACATAATAAATATTAAATATTTTAGCCAATGAAATTACTTTAGTATGTAAAATTTTTACTCATTAAATTTATTTAAATTATAAGAACTGAATATTAAATTCAAAATTTTAACTATCAAGTTTATTTTCATGCTACCGAAAATCATTTAAATAATTGCAAATACGTTTTCAAAATATTTAAAAAATAAAAAAAATATTTGAAAAATTTAAATATTAAATTTAAATTTCAAATATTTTGAATAATTCTACGCGTTTTAAAATGATTTGAATATCTTAAAAAATAATGTCGTTAAATATATAAAAATGTGAATATACATAACGTTTATAGTGTTTTCAAAATGATAAAATCTATATGCAGCGAAATTAGGTAATATAATTAAAAATTTCAGTATGGAAATTATTCAAATCGAAAAATATAAATGCAACATTTAATCTATAAACAAAACCGCATTTGTATTAATTTTAATATAAATTGAATTATAAAATTTTAATTTGTAATTTTTTTCTATTAAAATGTTTAAAATATTTTAATTATAATGAAATATTTAACTATTTTAAAAACTATAAAAGAACGATTGAAAATATTTTATGACTTCAACATTTTAAGTACAAAACAAAACAAACTATTTAAATACATTTAATATACTTATTTACTAAAATACAAAATATTTAAATATTTGAATATTTTAAAATAACTATATAATTTAATAATATTTTTTATGTTATTAAGTATTTAAATGTTTGAAAACATTGTTTTCTTTAACTTGTACATAATTTCAACACTTCACATATAATTTAACGGAAAATATATCTGAATGCAAGTAATCTCAATTTTTATATTTTTATGTGACAAATTAACTGTTAAGAAACTTTCAAAATAAATTTATTTTGTGAAATATGGTAATTTTGATAATATATGTGGCTACATTTATTCTTGCGTTTATATCATAGTCATAAATTAACTGATCCCCTAAAAGATAATTTTTTAATAAAAATACATTTTTGGAACTTTTATTGTTATTAAAAATATTAAGGAAATTATCGATACAAATTCTACGTTTACATTTCTTATAAATGGATAATTTAATATTTCTGATATTTTTATTGTAGTATTTGATAAATATATTTAGTTTTCAGACCATATTAACTGGAAAATCATAAAACATACTGTCTGACATTAGTTACCCTGTGCATCTGTTTCAAATGGGATTTTCTTAAACACCATTATATATATATATATATATATATAATTGTTTTTACATAACTTATGTTCTATATTTTTTAATAACTAACCCGAAGGTTGAATACAATAAAAAAATTATTTTTCAAATTAAATATAAAGCTAACTCAAAGTCCACATTTATATCACACAAGATAAAAATCACAACTATCATCAAAGATTTTCAATATATGTAAAAAACTCATATGTCTACAGAACATCAGCAAACCAGGTGAAAATGGCAAAATATAGTTTTACCGATGTCCTCAAATCCAATTCAAATATAAGAAACTATCAAGTAATGCTTAAAAATGTTAACGGAATTATTCTCAGAAGTAATGCTAAAAAAATACATTTTAACAGAAACCCTTAATTATTTAAAAGTGAAACATTAATAAACAAAGTCCCATAAGGGCTCAGAATGTACAGAATGAATCAATGTTATCTTTATACTGTCACTCCGCAATCCAAACTTTTTAAAGTCTATTTTTGTCAGATAGTTTCAAAGTAGTCCAGTTTGTCTAACTATCAATCCCCTTGAATCCTTTCGTACCAGGCTAGGTTGACGCGCATGGATGATGTCTTGCGTAGTGAAGCGCATTTAATTTCGCTCTAAAACACACGATCAGGAAATTTTGTTTGATAAACTAAAAGACATATATATAGTTTTGACAGTTTTCTTCTGTTCTTGGTTTGACTTCAAATCACATGAATCATGTTTCGCGTCTTAATCTAATATTTTTAAAACCAATAATAAATCTCAGATATTTCAATAATTTTATGCAGATGTGTGTGACTATCTCAATACATTATATATATATATATATATATATATATATATATATATATATATATATATATAATTGAAGAATTTTAATTTACTTGTATTATTTATACCAGAGATTGATCATATACTATATAAGTTAAGGAATTGAAAAAGAATTACATGTGGGAAGGATTGGTAATTATAATCCCTTAACTACACTCCTGGATTAAAGTTCTGTTATAAATCATATATGTAATACAGGTACTTAAGGTACTAATCTCCTTGTTCCCTGCATAAACATACATGGTGTAAAAACATGAATAGTGTATAAGATGAAAAGATGCAAAACAGAAAAAAAAATTTGCACTTGGAGCTAAGCTTTTCTTGTTCCCACAAAATTTTTTGAAAATGAATGAATTGAAAAAAGTGAAAAGCATTTCCGAAACCATGTACGTTATCAAGGGCCATACCTGGTTCGTTAATGCGGATTCTACGTTTCTGTGTGCATTACTGTAAATTATTGTATTACAGAAATAATGCACATGGCCCGACGTAGAAGAAAGTAGAAATTGGAGGATCAGATATAAATATAAAAATAATCAAATATACCAACGTATGGTTGCGTATTTAGACGAGAATACATTGTAATGTATAAAATGAAAAAGAATAATAACAATAATAATAAAATAACATAAATTGAGTTACCCCTTGTGCTGCTTACATTGGAGAGTAATTGATACTGACTAAGCTTTTTCCAACTCAAAAACAGATTACAGTTAAGCTGATGGACTATGAGTGCAACTGTTGGAAGTGAAACATGGAGATGATCATTTGTTTAAAATTTTGTATTCAAAAATGGTTGAGATTGACCTGTCAATATATTGCTGTAATTGAAGCAAGGTTTTAAATTTAAAATTAAATTGTGTTTTAATGAAAAAATAAGGTTTGGCGGGTATGTATTTTGTATAGTGGTGTTTTTGAATTTAATACGATGTTCTTTGTAGTAACATGGTGTACTTAACATTTTTATTCTTAATAACTGATTCTTAATAATATTTTTGTATACTGATTTTGATAAATTGGATGAATAATGTTGAAGTTTATTTATTTTGAAGTTATATGATTCAGTTTTGTCGTATATTTTACTTTTTAATGTTTCTTCATTTTGAATTTTTAAACTAACGTCTAGGTAATTGATCCAGTGTGATGTATATATATATTCAATTAGTTGTAGATTAGGGGAATAAAACTGAAAGTTTAACATTATGGTATTATTAGTAATTTTAATAATAATTAGATCATCAATGAATCTGTACATGATATGACTGTTGAAAGGGTACTGAATTTCGTAATAATGTAGATAAAGTTTGGCCAGTATTGTGGATAAGATTCCTCCCTGTGGAATTCCCTTATTTAATTTGTATATGCAATTACTCTGAGAGAGATAGATATTGGTTGAACAGAACGAATTTTAACAATGTTTTGAATTTTGGAATAGAGATGTTTTTTGATTGAGTAAATTGTTCATATAAATTTAGTATGACTTTAAATAAATCATTAATATCAATGTTATTAAAGAGGTCTTTGAAATCAAAAGTTTTAATATCATGTATGTAAGGTTGTTGTTATTAATCAGTTCTAAACTATTTTTGATTAGATGTGTTCGTTGTGTAGTAAAATGATCATAAATTTGAATTAGTATAAATAGTAGTTGTTTGGCCGCAGCATTGGTATATGAATTAAATCCTATAGTAACAGTTCTAAAAGAAATTGGGGATTTATGGAATGTGTGCCTAAAGGTTTTGAAGTCTGTTATTCATCTCAAGAGAATTCTGTTACTTAATTTATCTGTTACTTAATTAATCAGATGGCTTATCACCTGAGAATGTCATTTGGAAAATTAAACAATGTCTTTTTAAAAAACGATGTAGCGTATGTTTGTCACGATCAAAATGCATAGTTTAAAAACAATTTTCTAAAGATTGTGAAGTCTCTGATTCATCTCAAGAGAATTCTGTTACATAATTAATCTAAATTTTGTTCCGTCCAGAAATGCTAGTGCATCCACTGCAAGCCGAAACCTAAATTTCATGTTGAAAATAAATTATCTTTCAAAGATAACCTCTTTAGTATTGGGAGAGGAAATTAAGGAGGAGAACCCGAAACGATAGTTGGGGAAATCAACAACAAATGTTATCTCAGCAGTACTACGCTGTTCCCGTCGTTTAGATTCCTAGGTCACTCCAACGAGGAAAAATTAAAGCATAAATCACCTTAGTTTATGTTCGGGAACTGGTTCAGTAATGTTCCATTTTATGTTGCCATAAGTTCACTTTAGATAACCTCTATTAAAAATATATCACTTAAATCGTTCATTTAGCCATTCTTCGACAGAAGGGAATTTCATGAATAATTTAATGCATTTTATGTTTCTATATATTTTGTTTATCCATTATGCTCAATAAATAGAGTAGAGGGCATTTTCGAAACTATTTGCATTTTTTCAGTCGCCTGTTAACTTTTATCAATTTAAATGGAAAAATTGCAAAAATTGATGATTATTTTTATTGCATTTTTAAATTCAAACAATTAAATTAAAACGAAGTATTAAATTTCATTTACTTAATTAACTTCATGTTCTAAACTGCACAATGTCAAATAACGACGTTATAAATACGATTATTCAGGATTATACCTATGGAAACTACTATAGAATTACTATGGAAACGAAGTATGCTTACTTATCTTTGATCTAAAGCAGCTTTTTCCAAAGTGTATTCCGGGATAGTTTTGAGTAAATGTTCTTAAAAATGAAAACAATACACATAAAATTTGAATGCACAATCTGGACCAAAGTGGACATTTTCTCATTTTGAGGTTCTGCTATCAAATTGAATTTCAAAAAGGTTCCGCAACCAAAACAGTTTGAAAAACATTGATTTGGAGCATAGGTAACTTATGGAAAAATATATTTTTAGAGACACAACTCAATTCCATAAGGTGATGGGATTGAGAGTATTTTATTAAAATACCCGTTCGTAGATTTTAATCTTTCAAATACTGCTTTTGTATATTTAATAAAATTTGACCATCATTTCAAAATTGTATTGGATCTTAAAATATTTTTAACGTAATGTATTTCGATAATTTTAATTGAGAAAATTAATAAGGAATAAGCATAAAAGGTACTTCATGACTATAAAAATGTTGCTATTGCTTATTTCACTTGTCTAGACTATGAATGATAATTAGTTCACAATTTAAATAAAATATTCTGAATTTATATATAAAAAAAGTTTTGAAATACAGTTCGCTTAAAAAATGAAACTTGATATGCTTTAACTAATATATTTTATAAATACATCTAAAAACTTTTTCAAATTTATTATCAGTGAATATTTGTTAAAATGCATTTTTTTTTTTTTTTGCAGCGTATTCAATGAAATAATTCAAATGCAATAATATTATGATTATGTGAATATTATTTTACTAGAACACTCATTTAGAGTAAAAATTTAAAAAAAAAATGCCGCAACTGTATTTGCCATAGAACCACATCTGAAATTCTGAAATTCCCGTATCTGTATAGTCATATATATATATATATATATATATCTGTAAAAATCATATTCAAAATTTTTAATTTTGGGCTCATTGATTTAGATAAATATTAGCAAGAGAAGCTAGCAGTTCCACCCTGAGGAACACCCTTAATTTGCAGATTTCAGAAGGTGGTGAACATAGGAATGATTAAAAACCAAATTTTGACTATTATAAAAGGATTTAATCAAATTCCAAATTACATTAAATAGATCTTTGATATCAATGTTATTATATTAAATAAGTCCTTAAAATCAAACGTTTGAAAACTTATTATGTTTAAAGTATCTAATTTTTGAATTAAATGTTATTAATAATATAAGAAGATCAAGAACCTACTATATTTGAAGTACTTTTTTTAAGAATGGCCAAAAAGGATTTGCTAGCAACAGTTGCATAAGATTTATGTCCAATATTTACTGATCTGAATGAGATTGGGTTTTTATGAAATTTTGGTATCGTAACTACATAAGGGAATTTTAGATTGTTGCAAGGTAGTTTTAAAAGTTTATGAAATGCAATAATTTTCTTAGGTACAGTTATTGCTGAGGAAGCAATGCCATTTAAATATCTTATTATGATTAAGGAAGTTATTTAAAATTTGCAAGTAATAATGTTTGCAAATGATAGCATAATTATTGCAGCTTTATCCACGTACGTGACAACAAAGTTTGATTTCAATTCATTTATTGCCAGTTTCAATTTTGAATAATTAAAAGTAGGTTCAATTGTAGGCACGTTACCAATGAGAAGTTTGACTTCAAACAGAATATTCACCTTCCACATTTCAAGAACTTCAACAGAATAGTTTTTACTACAAGCAATTTTGTATATGAATTTTTCTAAATCAAGATGTATTTGTTTAATGAAAAGACTATGTTTAAAGATATTTTGAATCCGAAATTTAGTGCTGTAAAGCATAAGATTTTTGAATACTGAATTTGGAATTACATTGAGATCACCAGTAATTACATGTTTGTGATTGCTATCAATGAATTTAGAATAATGTGGATGGTGGCACACACAAGGATAGATGGGAGTGGAGACAGTTGAATTATGTTGAATAAAGAGAGATTTGGAAATGTCATTGTAATTGAAAATTTGTCTACCTAAAGGAGTGTTATATTTAAATGTTTTGAAAATATTAGTATTAGAAATAGGAAAACAATGCTTGAAATGCTGAAATAGAGAATTGAAATTTATATTATAATATTGTGAATTTTTGTAGTTAATTATACAGTAAGTGTTATACATTGTATGATTATTCGGGGTAGAAATGGGTTGTATGAACAGATGGAGGTTTAGATAATAAGCTCTTGTAATAATAAGATCATAAAAAAGGTGTGAAAAATGTTCATCAAGATTGAATGACTTTAAAATAATATTATATACTTGATTTAAAAGTTGTGTTTTGATGTTGAATACCCAGATTTTTATAATGTTTATGTTATATGACGTTTTAAAGTTTTTTGCTAGCTCTGTAATTTTGACATTAATATTCAGAACTTGGCACTTGTTATTGTTATATTTTCCTCTCTTAGATCTTTTACATGAGGCACAAGGAGATTTTGTGTTTAAGATGCTAAAAATAGAGGGATCGTAAATATTCAAATTTTTAAAGGTTGTTTTCACTATATTCCTGTTATTAAAGATTCGATTCAATCCTCATGAAAAAATAGTTTTATGTTGTTTGATTAGAGAATTTTCAAAAATTAATCTCTCTACGGGATTCTTTACAATATCCAATATAGGAATTGAAATATTTTCAATTCCATGAAGATCAAAATGGGCATATTCAAAATTATTACCAGAGTTATGATAAGCAGGAGGAGGAAGTTGTGAATTGTAAAAAGCTCGAGGGTTAAATTTCTTAATATGGTTCCGATGAACATTAAATCGAAGGGGCAAAGATGTGCTAGTTTGTCCAATATAGAAGATAAAAGATTTATAGATGCAATTATATACTTTGCAAAAAGGTAAATATTTAGAGTCATTACTGATTTGAGATGGTACAGCAGAAGGACAGATCTTACAACGTTTATCATGGCAAGTACGAAAATTCATGAGTATATATATATATATATATATATATATATATATATATATATATATCAATCAAAATTAATATATATTAATTTTAACCTACTGATCATTTCTGTTTTAAAATGTGAAATTTTATTACTTAAAACAGATGGTTTTCGGTTTCACACTGTACCAAGGTTGCAATTTGTAGCAAGTACTCAAATGCAATAGCTGCATTGCTGTAGTCCGACACTTATGTGTTGTATTTTCAGTCGATATTCAACATCACTGCAGCGTCCCCAACGGTTTCTTTGCAACGTTGTTGCAACGTAAAATAGCTGATTTGGACCATGCATACAACAATCAATAGCACATAACAAATATAAAACCATTTAAAGCGCTGGTTTTTATAGTTATCGGAACAAAATCCTGCCAACGAAAATTTGAATACGTTTTGAAATATAAACTGAATATTTTAAAGTATGACTCTTGTTTAAACGAAGACGTTTAAAAGTCATTTTGACATATTTTCCATTTAATTAAATTTTATGTTTCTCGTTGACGCACACAGAATAGATTAGGTCTAAAAAAATATGGGAGGCGGAGGGGGTCTAAAGTGCTGCTCCTCAACCATTGCACTTCTAGTTTTAATGCATACTCCACCAAACATTTCGATAATAATTAAAAACAAAGATTTTGTATGCACGAATTAAAATAATTGCAGTATAAATCTGTTTCATGCATACATTAATAAAGAATTGGAGTGGTGGTGATGGGGGGGGGGGGGGGGGTTGTATTTTTATGCTACCAGAATAAATGCTCACTTACACTTATCTACTACCCTCCATAGGTATCCGTAAAGGGAAGCGGAACCTAAAGGAAGGTCACGAAAGGATAATTCAAAAAGGGTTGGTAGGAGGCATGGAGGTAAAGAGGCATAGGGGGCAAAATTACCGGATTATTTATATCCGCAAAAAGGAACTGCAACACAAAAGACTACTGGGATACTTGAATCGTCATCTGTGCGTACTTCCGGAGATGCTATTAAACTCTATTTTACGGGGGAGGAAGGGATTTTATTTTAGCATGTTCAGACTGACAAAGGGAAAATGGGTTTTTAAAGGTCTTCCTAAAAACCTTGCCTTATTAACATTACATAGTGCAAAAACCAGTAGCACACACAAATACCCCCTCCCTCCTGTCCATTATTTTATGTTTAATCTTCAATTATCGATGCTTAGAGTAATTTAATTTAATGTGTTTATTTAAATATCATTATTATTTGTCGTGGCACCAGTTGCTTACGACTTAAGCAGACGGCATACTTTTAAAATTTTGAAATGACATATTTTATAATTTTAACATTATTTCGTTGTCTAATAAATTCTAAAAGAAATTTATAACAATTATTTTACAGTACTGTTAATAAATTTAAAATTAATTTTAAATGTACGTCACTAAAACTGCTTTTTAAGACAGAAGAAAAAAAATTATGTGGCCAGAGCATGACTTCCCCTATATAATGCAATGGGTTCACTTCTTTTACAGTGGAAAATTGATGTATATATGATCCGCGGCACAATGTTTTGTACGTTGAATCGTACTTTTGGCGCGTTTTCGAATGACAACATTTGAAAGTATTTCAAAATACCCAATTTAATTATATTTCACGCAACTCTAAATAAACAATTAGCGATATTGATAGCATCCTCAATAAGCGATATAATTCATATATTAAAATATTTTAATTATTAATTCATCAAATAGGCGTCATTTTCATTAATTTAGAGTCATTTTTGCAATTTTGACGATATTTTCATCAATCTGGGACGAAATACTGCCAAGTTGGCGATACCTTGCTAGATTGTTCGCCAAAATGCATCAACGAGTGTTACAGATAAACGGAGAGAAAAGCATTTCTTATATACTAGAAGGTATGCTCGTCATATGACGGAAATCAGAATTTGCGAAACATTACTTGCCATTTGGCATCATTTTTTTTTTCTTCAATTTGGCGATATTTTTGTCACTTTGGCAACATTTAAAATAGTAAAAAGTACCCAATTTACTTATATTTCACGCAACTCTAAATTGACAATTATCAATATTGATAGCATTTGCAATAAGCAATATAATTCATATATAAAAATATTTTCGTAATTAATTCATCCATTTGGCGTCATTTTCGTTAATTTAACGTCATTTTTGCATTTGCATTTTTGACGATATTTTTGTCACTTTGGGGCGAAATATGGCTACATTGACAATATTTCGCTAAATGAGTCGACAAAATTTATCATCAAGTGTTACAGACAAATAAGAAAAGAGCTTTTCTTATATACATATAAATGAATGACTATTGGCGAATGGTTAGTCGTCAAACTGCAAAACTATTACCCAAAATATCTCTCGTGAATGGAACGATCTAGATTATGTTAACAAATTTATCGTATAATATTACATATGAAAAGTGAACACATATTTCACAATAATTACTACTATATGATTATTTTATAAATTTATTTGAAAAATGTGCAATAACTCGGGAATGGCTCGTGCTAGCATTCGAACATTTGTGTCATTAATTTTCTAATGAAGAATTGCATAAGAAATAACCATTCGCGGAGGTTGGTCTTGTAAACATTCGATTGCGTTTAAAATCAATACGGTTCCAGTTTTCACTGATTGTAATATTTGTATCACATTCTCTATTCGTTCCTAAGATATCGATTTGGCACACATATATCTCCTCAAACACGTTCGATTCGAATTTTCGACTCTGTCACAATACTTTCCCTAGCATTATACTATATATGTAGGGAAATTAAAAATAATTAACAGAAACGAAATTAGAAAATTTTTATTACAGCATAAATTATCTAATTCTTAAAATCATTTTTCAAAAATCAGCATTAAAAAAATCTTCAAAATATCAGAAATAAAAAAATAATAATAATAAAGCTGAAAAATGAAGTATGCAATTTTAAAAGTCCTAATTTTCAGCCTGTTACTGTAATAATATTATTAAATGACTAAAATAAGTGAAATAAATATTTTTTATTTTGTAAAATAATTATTAAGATCAAAGTAAATTGAAAATAAAAATTGTATATTATACATGCAATCCGAACTCATAATTTAAAACACCTAGAAAAGATCAATAAAGGATTCTAACAAATATGCAATCTCTCTTAGAACATACTTTTAAAAGAGATAATGAAATTCCTCAATCTAACGAAAAAGAAACATTAAGAAAATAGAAGAAAGGGAGGAACGTTATTCATAACGATGCAGGCTAAGAGGTTAAGACAGGTGACGAAAACGAAAGCAAAAGTTGTCACCCCGGCCAAATTCTAACCCCATTCTCTTTCACCTCTCCACATATTACCATGCCCATTTTCCTAAATTTCCCTCGGAAATCCCTACATTCAACAATGTAGGGCAGAACAGTGCTTGGATAAAACAGGCTCCGAAGGATACAGGGATGTAACAATCACGCCATCTGAAAGTGCGGAAAGGCTTGAAAAAAGGGGGGTATCAACGGGGAGGGAGCCTACACAACCCCTGTCACCTGTGAGAGCGATGTACGGACATAGTACGGTTCAAGGACAGTCAACGGAAAGGAAAAGACTTTCCGTCCAATAGAAGGTCTCGGTACAAAGTTTTGACTCCCCTTGAACTTGGATCTGGCGCCGTAATAATACGTTATGTGAATTGATTGGGACAGGATAAAGAGGCTGCCTTTTTCCTGCATAGTTTTTATTTCTCTCCCTTTTTTTCCTGTTCGCGTGCATTCCTCGTGGTTTTCTGTGTAACTGGAGCCATTTTGGTTGATATCAGTCGAGGCTGATTGAATCAACAGGAAAAATTGCTTTGTTTTTTGAACGACGCTGAAGGATGTGAAAGAATCAATGTACGTAAATATATGCTTTCGGCGTAACTCTTACATGTTAGGGAAAGCAAGCTCGTATCAATAGATTATGTAATATAGGGATGACTATCCGGTTGCTCTAGCATTTCTATGTTGTTGTGTGCTCAGCCTATATTAGACACCGTCTAAAACTTTAGAGATGAGGATTTTACATCGTTAAAAAACACATGGAAAGAGGGGGGCTGCTAAATTTCCCCCAGGGTTATCCAAATAGTGTTCTGATTTGTCAAATATATTTTCATGGACGTTCATTCAGTGAGCTATCGTATACATCTTCCCCATTCTAGAGGTGAAATTTAGGGGATGACTGGGGAAGGCGACTGACCAAATCCACCCAAGGATTTACAAATTTTTAGCCATATACATTCCTTGCAACCATCTTGTAACCAACAACTTGTAACCATATACCTTCTATTCCTTTTACTTCAAGGCTTAAGGTCATACTCGATTTCAATCTATTTGCCATTTTATTTTTTATAATTATACTGCCACTTTTTTTTATGCTCAATGATCAAATCTTGTACTAAAGTGAACAACAATGTTCAGACGCCGGGGTGAAGATTTGACGCCAACAGGACTCGAATCTTCGACCCTCAATCTCGAGACGAATTTACAGCAATGGATCTTTAATTTGAACAATCAATGACAGAAATATTCTAACAGAGTATCTCAAACTACATATATAGTGATAACAAAACTACATATAAATACCTAGGCACAAAATCCGTCTTCAACAAGTATTTCCAATAATTTGAAATCATGCCCCAACTGCATTAACGAACATCGGCTGACTGGTTTCACTTTTGTTAGGATTCCTCAGCGCCGAAAACACGAAAGTTTGTTATGGGCACAGTTCTTTAAATTTCTGTAGTGACTGTAACTGCAACTTTACTAAATCAAATAATACAAAAAGTATCAAACTCGTGGCACATAACATGTTTTATTGCTCCTATGCAGTAACAGCATATTGGTGCTAATGAGCTCTTACAAGAGTGAAACCGGTCCACTCATGCTAGTTACTGCAGTGGGGGCATGATTTCGAGTTATTTGTAGCTACTATTTGGACCTTCTAGATCAAGTCATTTGTTTCTTCATATCAAGTCAATTGATTCGTGAAAATTTCTAAGAAGGCCCAAAAATATATTCTATGATGTAAATAAAAAACCTCTGTATAATTGTTAAAAATATTTTTTTGTTTGTCCAAGTTTCTGAGTGACCAGGCTTCACTGAACTCAATCTTTCAACTTTCATTTCCACCTTATTTTAACGGTATAAATTGCTTAAAACACAACTGTCCCTTCAAAAATACAGGCTTTATCTTGCAATTTTCGTTGAGTGAAATTATCTCATTTCTTTCAAATGTACAAAAATGGCATAAAATGACTGGATATTTGAAATCACATCGAAATTCTAAAATTTCAACGGCGTCATTATTGCTGATTTGTATTACGCTGCATTTATCAAAACGTAAAGCTGATGAAAGTGTTTTGTTTTAGCATCCTGAGAATTTTTCCATTTCTCATTTTACGTAACATTTTATTCAATATTATTATTTCATTAAATGATCTATAAAAATGTGCCACTTGAACTTTTTATTTACTTGTAGCCAAAATCGAATAGTAATCACAGCAAAGACTACAACAATAACAATTTTAGTAGAGGAGATTTCTAATTTTTCTACAACTATTTGGAAGAATTACCTTACTGGCCAGAGATCGTTCCGATTTAAGTGGAAACGTCTGACAATAATAAACACAAATGCACCTCTAATCAAGCTTCTAAGATTCACAGCTAAGAAAGCAATCAATGTGGGCAACAATAATTTTAAAGTGTTGAAACTAGTTTTAAATGTTTCTGCTCATTCTCAGTTTATTAAGGTCATTCGCAAAATCGGGATGAGAAGAAAGAACTTAACTCGAAGACAGGCCGTGGGACGAGACACTTGTGTTTATTTAAGTTGTTACTTTCAAAGCGGCCGCCCTATGTAGATCGAAAAGTTTGCAAACGCGTTCTGGATTCCGGATTGGCGAACTCCAATCAACTATTTGGAGTCGGGTTTTAGTCTCTAATATAGACATAGACTGATATATTTAGATAATTAGTAAATAATACATAATTGTGTACATAATTGTGTACATAAATTATAAATAAAAGACATTTTTATCAAACTTAAAATAATTGAGCTTGTAGCTTTGTCACCGTAAGGAATCGAGCAATTTTAAAGTTAATATCTAGATCGGAGATTTTTAATTATATGACAAAATGTCATGAGAAAGGGGTTGAAAATCTGACCTTGAATACTTTCGAAAAGTTACAAATTAAGAAAAATATTTTAGGTGTTGCAAAGAAATATCTTTTCATTTGAACATTACTGTAGAAACATATTTTGTAGAGTAATAATATAATAAGAGAATACATAAAAAAACCAATCCATGCTTGATTGTTACATCCATATTTTATTTTTGATATTAATCCATAACGTCCATGAAATCATATATGACACCTCATTTTCACATTTATTTCAACGTGACTATGGAAAAGAAGGATTTTCTGGGCACTCTAACATAGATGATACCATTAAATGTATTTAATTACATATATTTATTGATAAATGAGAATTCTATATTAAACTACATCATTAAAAAAAATTGTAACACAGAAACTGTAAATTTGTAAATGTTATCAAGTTATCTATGGGAAAATATCATTTCAGGCCAGATTACCAAATTCGCCAGAATGTCAAACCAAAGTGAGTCAAAAAATGAGAAAAAATAACTTCAACAATAAATGTGGTATTTATTTGCCTAAAAGTTATTTATTTGTCTTACACAGACTGGATTAAACTATACAAAATGTGAAAAAACATTTACATCAATTTTTAAATTATAAGGTAAACTTTAATGAACAGAAATCTGCATAATGGCGCGAGCTCACGAGCATTTCCAAATACGGCCGAACGGACCATAATGTCATTCGAGGGGAGTGCCGAATCATTTAGATGCCGGATTGACGAAAGTCTACTGTATAAATAGGATTTTTGAACAATATTTTCGTCTTTGATTTCAAATAAAATAAATGAAGCATAAACACAATTAAGACATTTTATAACCTGAGTATTACAAGGCTAAAAGCAATTCCTATAGATATCATGCTAACTACATTTTGTGTAATAACCAAAATCGATACTAACTAAATTTTGTACAAAGCATGTTTGCATGTTGGAAATTACATATTCAGAATAAGGCACGCGTGGTGTGAATCTTTGAACATCGACATGGAGGATAAAACGTAATTCATGGGGAAATTGATTTTTAAATAGAACTTGTATGTCGCATGCTGCGAATTCTTCTTATTTAATTAATCTAGAGACTGTATATATTTTAAATATTGTATGAATAAAAAAGTGGGTAAACCTATATAAATTGACCCCCAACACCGTTCTGCATCTAGATTTTACAAGTTTCGAAAAGGTTAATAAACCAATGGTTCTTCCTTGTCACTGGATATCGTATTTATCTCAGCAGGACTGAACCACCAATTAAAGGCGATAAAACACCAATCGCCAATCTCACGGCCACCTACAGACTTTTAATCGGATAAAAATGCCTACATCTGATAATTTAACTTCTCACGAGAATAGATATATAATTAACAAGAAAGATCAATCATGCTTAAAGCATTGATTATGAAACACTTTCCAACTTCAATGCAATTTTATTTAAACAAGTCTAAAATGCAATGCATTCCTCGGTAATATTTTAAAACTTATCACAATACTTCATTAATTTATTATATTTGAAAACTTAAACCTTCATCGAAAAAAATGAACTCCATTCAAATGACGGCATTGAAATATAAATTGCCTGGTTTAAACATCTCTAAAATGCGATACATTCCTCAATAATATTTTTAAAACTATCATAATACTACGATAATTTATTATATTTGAAAACTTCATCGAAAACAACTGAAATTCATTCAAATGACGTCATAGAAAAAATAACACGCCTGGCTCTCTCTATAAAAACAGCATTTCATTCATAACTTTCTCCTATTCATTTCCTTCATCACAATACTATAATAATTTATTTTATTTAAAAATTAAGACCATGGAGCTACAAGCAATTAAACTCTATGCTTAAAACTTCATCGAAAAAAATCGTCCTTCTCTTTGTAAAATCAATGAATATTTCATTCATATCAGCTATGCAGACTCTATGGGCTAAATAATTTTGTGTTAAAGAAATACAGCAATTCTAATACAACTCATTCTATATATTTTGCTGTTTACATTTTACATAAGGGAAAAATAGGCTTCGTTGTAGAAATAATCAAATTTGGATGATCATTTAAACTCAAATATATTGTAATTGCGTTGTTTCAGTATGTAGATGCACAGAATTTAAGCAAAAATAAAGTGGTTTTAGGATGAATACAACACTCAATATGAATTAAAAAGAACTTAAAAAATTACGATTTTGAGACAAGATGGATGCCATATATCATTTTGAAGTGGGTCATGTGATCTTTTCATATCATGGTCACGTGATCGCTTCATATAAGAGGTGTAATTATTATTTTAATTTTTATTTAAAAAACTACTGAATATATTTCGCTGAATCTTTTCTATGTATTTTATAGAACAATTTGAATATTACCTAAAATTTTCGAAACTATTTGTGAATTTTAAATCCGCTTAAAAAATGTTTGAAAAATTAGGTCCCATAGTGCTCAATGTATTTCATTTTTTCAACCCGGGTTCAATCCAAAACTAATTGGGTGATATTATTCGTTTATATTCCCATTGGTCCTACAGACCGTCTGAACAACATACTAAAATTTCATTTTGATTAAGTCATTTTTACGGCAGTTATCGTGCTAACGGACAGACAGACAGACAGAATGAACAAAGTCATAAACACTTTTCAACTTTGTTGTAAAGTGTTAAAAATAGAGGTTTAATCGTAACACATTTTGGTAAACTCTATATGTCTTGAATAAACTGCGGAAGTAATTTATAATTTACAACCTAGAGCAAAGTGAGAAAATAATTGCCAGTGTTATAACAGCCTATGTTAATTGGTGTATGTCTGTATTTTATAAAATTATGTATCGTTCTATTCTGGGAATGTTTTTATCAATGAAGAATGAAAATATGGATGATATAGAACAAAATAGGTCATGTATTTGAGTTATATAAAAGTAAACTTTACAGAATTTTCTTGAAAACAAAACACTGTTAAACAGAATATAAAAGGTTCAGTAATATCAAAAGACTCATTTCATTGTATAAACAATATTACACCGAATCTATCTGAAATACTTTATTAAGTGGTTTTGTAATTGTTTACTTACTTTCTTTAGTATCCTCTTTATTTGCAAAACTCTCCACTTCAGACCGAATGCTTAGTGCACCAGTTATTGAATAGTGGGAGTTTGAGGTTTATATAATCAGTTAGCCTGGCTGTGGAAATATTCTGTAGGCTGAATTTTCTTGTTATCCATCACATTTAACGTGAATGCTGTTCAGTTATCAGCTTCTTTCCGAGAAAGTTAACTCTGGAGCAATATATGCTCCGAAAATTGAGTTGACATATATCTATATGAATAATGTGAATAATAAGAGGGTGTTTTTTTTAGCAGTATATATGATCATGCTGCCTTTGATGGAGAAATTACGCACCGTATTTGCATTTTATATTAAGAATACCCTGCAAAACCTAGCACGCTCCGCCATTCAATATTTTGTGATCGAATGCACAACCATATGATGTATGTCTTGAGTAACTGATTTATTGGTTATGATGTATGTCTTGAGTAACTGATTTATTAGTACTCATTTATTGATTATCAACGTCTTAGCCACACTACCACGAAATATGAATGACGAGAGTGAATGATTCGTGTAATGCAATAGCGAGTTGCAAACCAAAGCTTATTTGTTGAACTTCGAATTGGTCACTTCACCAACTAAAAAATTGAGTTCAACCAAAAATAAATAAATAAAAAAACAAATAAATATATTTTATCCGCTTTTAAACTATCACTCTAATTAATCTTATGATACTTCTGTTTTTTAACACTTTACAACAAAGTTGAAAAGTGTTTATAACTTTGTTCATTCTGTCTGTCTGTCTGTCCGTTAGCACGATAACTGCCGTAAAAATGACTTTATCAAAATGAAATTTTAGTATGTTGTTCAGACGGTCTGTAGGACCTATGGGAATATAAATAAATAATATCACCCAATTAGTTTTTTATTGAACCTGGGTTGAAAAAATGAAATACATTGAACCCTATGGGACCTAATTTTTCAAACATAAGTAAATTTAAAATTCACGAATTGCTTCGAAATTTTTAGGAAATATTCATTTATCCCATATCATTATCATTATTATCATTATCATTATCCCATAGAATATATAAAAACAAAATTCAGTAAAATATGTTAAGTGGTTTTTTAATTAAAAATTATTTAATATAGGGAAAAAAACAAATTCAATTAAATTCTGACTTTGGGATATCTTCCAGAAAGAAAAGAGAGATATATTATATAATAAATATCTTTCCATTTGTTTAAACGTTTTGCATATGGGAGAGGCTTCACATTTTAAAATAAATTTGGCAGATAACAATTTTCATTTTTTTAAAATTTTATATAACTCTTCATGATATACTTATTTGATGGCATTTTTAATGCACTTTCCAACGTCCTAGAGAGTTAAAATTTGGTACACAGCTTAAATTTGTTGAACATTTTATTCGACAAAAATTTGATGGATCTTTAAATATAGATCATACATTTTTTTCGAAATGCCCTGAAAATAATCCCCGTTCACTTCTATAAATCATTGTTGTAATATTGTTAAAAATTCTGATGTGGACAGCACATGTCTTTCCCTGCAGACTCATATTCGTTCTCTTTATTTATTCAATAATAATTTGAGTTTATCTGCACAAAATAACAACCATAAGTATTTTAAATAACATTGAATTTACACGTTAAACTTAAATTTGGTTTTCATTTGATAGCTGGACTTATTGTCAAAGGTGGCGTAGCGAAAACGCGAAAAAACTAATCTCAAGAACGGCTAGTCCTAGAGTAATGGGGTTGGTCTTATTCTTTTTGTTGTCAAAAATCACGTATAAAATAGGAATTTAATTAATATAATTGAGCACACGTAGTCTTTTATTTTTATATATAGCGATTTTTGCGGACCATTTCGCAAAAATAGCCCGTTCCTTTTTCCCGAATCGTACTAGAATAACCTACAAATGATTTATATACAAAATTTTGTTAAATTTGGTATATAAATCACTTGTAGGTTATTGAAATATTATACACCAAATTTTGTTAAATTTGTTCCATTAGTTTTTAGCTAGAGTGGATAAAAGCAATTTCTGCGGCCATTTCGCAAAGAAGGCAGATTCTTTTATTGCGAATCGTACTATAATCTAATGAACATCAGGATTTCCCACAAAAAACATACCTACCAAATTGTATGAAATTCGGTCCATTAGTTTTTCAATTAGAGTGGATGTAATATCCACACAGACACACAGAAACATACACAGATACACCCTTACACACACAGACGTCTTCCTAAAAATAGTTTTTTCGTGTTCTAGAAGTCCCAAAACGTGTAGATCCTTTGAAAATTCGAGTTCCGATCTTCGGCACGATTCCAATACTTTGAGTACATACACATACACACATATATTATCTGTGTATCTAAATTCCGTGCCTATGCAATTACAATAGTTGTGATTTTAAATGATCCCTAAACTTTTATTATTTCTTCAAGGAAGCCTAATTTTAACATATGCAGAATGCAAATATCTCAAGCGATTGTAAGATGAATTACATAAGAATTGCTGAATTTTTTTCACACAAAATTATTTAGCTCTGGAGTCTGGAATATAAGTTATATGAATGAAATATTCATTGATTTTGCATAAAGAATCAGATGATTTATATTTCGATACAGTTTTAAATATTTAAGTATAATAAATTACTGTAGTACTGTGATAATGTAAAAGATATCACCACTGAATGTATCACATTTTAGAAATTTTTAAATGAAATTACATTTCAGTTGGAAAGTGTTTCATAATCAATGCTTATGCATGATTGATCTTTCTTGTTCATTCTTGAAGAATGCTTTTTTATCAGTTAATTTCTCATCGCAAAATTGGATTGATTTCGAACGCCTGGCAAAAATGATCAGGCCTTTAACCCTTTGTTTTTCACTTTTTAGTGTCTGGCTTTTCGAGTGTATTCATCTCCAATGCGATTAGAAAAATATTTATAAGCACCGTCTATTGCGCCACTCGAGCGAGCCGAGTATATTCTTAACAGACTTTCAGGTTAAAAAAAACCATGACTGTGTCAGTGCACTCCCCCTCAACACAATCGGACGCGAAGGCATAAGACCCCATGAAATATGAAATCGTTCTCCAATTGGCCAACAGCACAGGTTCAAGAGCCATTAATAACAATCCGTGACGTCACCGTTCCTTTGTCTTGAAAATTTTTTCATCTTTCTCTGATTGAAGTGTCGTGTGTCCTTCAACATGGACTATTATTTGGACTGTTCAAATGAAGGGACAATGATTGAGGTGACTTCGGGTATTAGATGGCTGTTAAAAGTACAAATGACGTGTCTTGCTAGTATTGAGATGAGCTATTTTAAGAATTTTCACATGTTGACACTTCCATGGTGCGGGGGGAATTTTTAAACAAATTTTGACCGATTTTGGAATTTACTTGATGAAATTCTGTTGTTTTGTTTTGGTTTTAATAGCAGCAAATCGATTAAAAAATCAGATGTATTCAACGTATGACAAAATTGTGGAAAATAGATCAGTTTTGTTCAGGAAATTTTGCACAAATAAAAAGTTACCCCACTCTTGTGAAAAAAAAATAATCGTCTGTTAAATATGTTCTTTATTACATAAATAATAGGTTTAATATTTTTTTTCTCCAGGTTTGGGAATTTATTTTAGGAAATTTTGTGTTCTGATTCGCATTCTAATAGCGGAGAACAAGTTAATGTATTCGCGAAACTTCCAACTGATTCTCCATAGAGACACATTTAAGAAAAACAAGAAAGATCAATCATGCTTAAAGCATTGATTATGAAACACTTTCCAACTTCAATGCAATTTTAATTAAAAAAGTCGAAAATGCAATGCATTCCTCGGTAATATTTTAAAACTTATCACGATACTACATTGATTTATTATATTTGAAAACTTAAACCTTCATTGAAAAATATGAACTTCATTCAAAAGACGGCATTCAAATATAAATTGCGTGGTTTAAATATCTCTAAAATGCAATACATTCCACGGTAATATTTTTAAATCTATCATAATACTACGATAATTTATTATATTTGATAACTTCATCGAAAACAACTGAAATTAATTCAAATGAAGTCATAGAAAAAATAACACGCCTGGATCTCTCTATAAAAGCAGGATTTCATTCATAACTTTCTCCATTTCATTCATCACAATACTATAATAATTTATTTTATTTAAAAATTAAGACCATGGAGCTACAATTCATAAACTTTATGTTTAAAACTTCATCGAAAAATATCGTCCTTCTGTTTATAAAATCAATTAATATTTCATTCATATCAGCCATGCAGACTCCATGGACTGAATTATTTTGTGTTAAAGAAATACAGTAATTCTAATACAACTCATTCTACATATTTTGCTGTTTACATTTTACATAGGTGAAAAATAGGCTTAATTGTAGAAATAATCAAATTTGAATGTGAATTTAAACTCAAATATATTGTCATTGTGTTGTTTTAGTATGTAGATGCACAGAATTTAAGCAGAAATAAAGTAGTTTTAGGATGGATACAACACTCAATATGAATTAAAAAGAACTTTAAAAAATCACGAATTGGAAACAAAATGGATGCCATATCTCATTTTGAAGTGGGTCATGTGATCGTTTCATATCATGGTCACGTGATCGTTTCATATAAGATGTGTAATTATTATTTTAATTTTTATTTAAAAAACTACTGAATATATTTAGCTGAATTTTTTTTTATATATTTTATGGAACAATTTGACTATTACCTAAAATTTTTGAAGCAATTTGTGAATTTTAAATCCGCTTAAAAAATGTTAGAAAAATTAGGTCCCATAGGGCTCAATGTATTTCATTTTTTCAACCCGGGTTCAATCCAAAACTAATTGTGTGATATTATTCATTTATATTCCCATAGGTCCTACAGACCGTCTGAACAACATACTAAAATTTCATTTTGATTAAGTCATTTTTACGGCAGTTATCGTGCTAACGGACAGACAGACAGACAGACAGACAGACAGACAGACAGACAGAATGAACAAAGTCATAAACACTTTTCAACTTTGTTGTAAAGTGTTAAAAAAAGAGTAGGAATTGTTCTGTGAATTTTGTACAAAGTGTACAAAAAAAAAAAAAAAACCTTCTTAGAACAAAATACAAGTCTGTCTAATATGTGATATATCACAAATAATAGTTTTATAAAGGAACTATAGCGCTAGCTCGATGAAGCGGGAAAAAATCTGCTTCACGATCTAAACTAATTAAACTAAAAGCTAAATTTCTACTGTACACAAACTTATATTAATTTATTCGTTGTTTTGTACCATTAAAAAGTATCCTACATATCCAAAGTATCCTATATCCTTTAAATATATCCTACCCTTTTCGTAGAACAAACTATTGCAAATTAATTACACTACGAAAATTATGCATTGGAAACACTTTGAAATGTTCAACATTATTACATGATTATATTCAAGAAAATCTAAATAAATTTGATCAAATGAAAAGCAAACTTATTGTTTTAAACAAAAATGTAACAGATAAGAGAAAATGAGCAAAATTCAAACGAGTTAAAATAACCAAGTGATTGTAAGTACTAAAGAGAAATATGAAGTGTATTTTACAATTTATATACCAGACATTGATAAATATGTATATGCAGTTTTCCATGAGAAAAATAGCAATGCAACTTATTAAAAAATACGTTTTTATATATTTTATGGGATAATTTGAATATTTCCTAAAATTTTCGAATCAATTTGTGAATTTTAAATTCGCTTAAAAAATGTTTGAAAAATTAAGTCCCATAAGGTTCAATGTACCTCATTTTTTCAACCCGGGTTCAATCCAAAACAAATTGGATGATATTATTCATTTACATTCCCATATGTCCCACAAACTCCATGCTTAAAACTTCATCGAAAAAGTCTGCTATAAAATCGTCTGCTTCTCCATGTAAAATCAATGAATATTTCATTCATATCAGCTTTATTCCAGACTCCAGAGCTAAATAATTTTGCGTTAAAAAAATTCAGAAATTCTTATACAACTCATCTTACAGTTTGATGTGTTTACATTCTGCATAAGTTAAAATTAGGCTTCGTTGTAGAAGTAATCAAAGTTTGATGATCATTTAAATTCAAATATTTTGTAATTGCGTTGTTTCAGAATATAGATGCACAAAAATTAAGCAAAAGTAAAGCGGTTTTAGGACGGATACAATACTAAATATAAATTAAAAAGAGCTTTAAAAATCACGATTTTGACACAAGATGGATGCCATATTTTATTTTGAAGTGGGTCACGTGATCTCTTGATATAATGTGGGTGCAATTATTATTTTAATTTTTATTTAAAAAACTACCGAACATATTTTGCTGAAATTTTTTTATATATTTTATGGGATAATTTGAATAGTTTCTAAAACTTTCGAAGCAATTTGTGAATTTTAATTTCGCTTCAAAAATGTTTGAAAAATTAGGTCCCATAGGGTTCAACGTATTTCATTTCTTTAACCCGGGTTCAATCCAAAACTAATTGGGTGATATTATTATTTATATTCCCATGTGTCCCACAGAGCGTCTGAACAACATATTAAAATTTCATTTTGATAAAGTCATTTTTACGGCAGTTATCGTGCGAACGGACAGACAGACAGAATGAACAAAGTCATACACACTTTTCAACTAGTCCTTCCGAGAGGTTGGTGGTAGGGGAAGGAGGGTACGGTCCCTGTGGATACCTCCCCCACTGGGTTCCGGTCTAAATTGGGTGGCACTTCCCGGCCGTCCATACAGTTACCTTACACCTTTCTGGTAGGTCGGACGGTCTGGGTCGCAACAGCAACAACAACACTTTTCAACTATGTTGTAAAGTGTTAAAAATGATTGAAAGCAGTGGTGGTAACGTTGCAAAATTTATACTTTATAATGAATAGACATAGAATTTATTAACCTTTATTCAAACTTAAATTTTTTTATTCACAGAGAATAAATGTAAATGTTTTGGAAAAACCTAATGTGTACAACACATATATTTTCCTACAGCACTAAGGAGCTTCGCCTCCTACTCACTAGCGTTCTCTGAACTCGTTTCGCGAGCACCTTAGTGTTTCCTGCTACGCAGGCGTAATACGCCTGTTAGAGACCGTGCCTTATTAACTGGCATTCACCAGCCCTGGTACTTGTTTCAATCCGGCCGGCGCACACGACTTCTTAAGTGTCCTGTAATTCCTGATGTTTTCACCTCTTGCCCCCTACGATCGCCAAAACCCGTGACTCGCTTCTTGAGTAGGTAGGCTTCGCGAGCACTTTAGTGCCGCCTGCTAGACAGGAGTAATACTCCTGTTGGGGACCGTCCCTTATTAACTGACATTCTCTTGTCCTGGAGCTCATTCAAGCCGGCTGGCGCATACGACCTCCTGTGCTCGCTGAAGCTCGTAAAACTCCAAAATTTCACCCTCCATACCTGGCGCTCGTTAGTCGGAGCTCGCAGCCGCAGACGTGGCTCATGCGTTGGGGCTTCTCCCCTTATAAGCTGACGCTCACCCTAACTCTTTTTGCGAACAATTTCATTAAGCTTCATCTCTTAGCGCGCTACGTTCTTCAACCCCGAAACTCGTTTCCTGAATTGGGAGGCTTCGTCCCTACTTCCTGGCGCTCGCTGAGCCTGCATCGTAATCTATGTCGTGCCGCCTGCTTTTAAAAACGATTGCTTACTGTATTACGAACAAACGGCAAAATTTCATAACTTATGTTTTGTCGTTTGTTCGTACTACAGTGATAAAAAATCGAGTTACGCTAAGTATAGAAATATTTAAGTATAGAAATGTTTAAATATAGAAGTATTCACAACAATGAAACATATAATTGTTGTGAAATATAACAATTAAATTGTAATGTTCATGACAACAATAGTTTCAAATCTCCGCTCGTAATGAAGATTTTGTATAAAAAATTGAATAACTCGTTAACTAAATCGAAATTTAAAAACAGGGCCTCCACCCTGCAAAAATTCAATTATGTGGGTACATGCCCCTAAAAATTCGAGGTCTTGCTATTGCTAGTCTGCCCGGGACGCTAACTCGTAGCTCAGAAACGCTTCCTCTGACTTTGACATTAAATATTTCCTATACTAAATTTTAAATCAACAAGAAAGATCAATCATGCATAAGCATTGATTATGAAACACTTTCCAACTGAAATGTAATTTCATTTAAAAATTTCTAAAGTGTGATTCATTCAGTGGTAATATCTTTTACATTATCACAGTACTACAGTAATTTATTATACATAAATATTTAAAACTGTATCGAAATATAAATCATCTGATTCTTTATGCAAAATCAATGAATATTTCATTCATATAACTTGTATTCCAGACTCCAGAGCTAAATAATTTTGTGTGAAAAAAATTCAGCAATTCTTATGTAATTCATCTTACAATCGCTTGAGATATTTGCATTCTGCATATGTTAAAATTAGGCTTCCTTGAAGAAATAATAAAAGTTTAGGGATCATTTAAAATCACAACTATTGTAATTGCATAGGCACGGAATTTAGATACACAGATAATACACAGATAATATATATGTGTATGTGTATGTACTCAAAGTATTGGAATCGTGCCGAAGATCGGAACTCGAATTTTCAAAGTATCTACACGTTTTGGGACTTCTAGAACATGAAAAAACTACTTTTAGGAAGACGTCTGTGTGTCGAAAGCCCAGACCATCCGTCTCGTCCGAGGACTTAGAGAAACCATTTGGATGGCCGGTAGACGTCTGTGTGTGTAAGGGTGTATCTGTGTATGTTTCTGTGTGTCTGTGTGGATATTACATCCACTCTAATTGAAAAACTAATGGACCGAATTTCATACAATTTGGTAGGTATGTTTTTTGTGGGAAATCCTGATGTTCATTAGATTATAGTACGATTCGTAATAAAAGAATCTGCCTTCTTTGCGAAATGGCCGCAGAAATTGCCTTTATCCACTCTAGCTAAAAACTAATGAACCAAATTTAACAAAATTTGGAGTATAATATTTCAATAACCTACAAGTGATTTATATACCAAATTTAACAAAATTTTGTATATAAATCATTTGTAGGTTATTCTACTACGATTCGGGAAAAAGGAACGGGCTATTTTTGTGAAATGGCCAGCAAAAATCGTTATATATAAAAATAAAAGACTACGTGTGCTCAATTATATCAATTAAATTCCTATTTTATATGTGATTTTTGACAACAAAAAGAATAAGACTAACCCCATTACTCTAGGACTAGCCGTTCTTGAGATATTCTAGTTTTTTCGCGTTTTCGCTACGCCACCTTTGACAATAAGTCCAGCTATCAAATGAGAACCAAATTTAAGTTTAACGTGTAAATTCAATGTCATTTAAAATACTTATGTTGTGCAGATAAACTCAAATTATCATTGAATAAATAAAGAGAACGAATATGAGTCTGCAGAGAAAGACATGTGCTGTCCACATCAGAATTTTTAACAATATTACACCAATGATTTATAGAAGTGAACGGGGATTATTTTCAGGCCATTTCGAAAAAAATGTATAATCTATATTTAAAGATCCATCAAATTTTTGTCGAATAAAATGTTCAACAAATTTAAGCTGTGTACCAAATTTTAACTCTCTAGGACGTAGGAAAGTGCATTTAAAATGCCATCAATTAAATTTATCATGAAGAGTTATATAAAATTTTAAAAAAATGAAAAATTGTTATCTACCAAATTTATCTTAAAATATGAAGCCACTCCCATATGCAAAACGTTTAAACAAATGGAGAGATATTTATTATATAATATCTCTCTCTTTTCTTTCTGGAAGATATCCCAAAGTCAGAATTTAATTGAATTTGTTTTTTTCCCTATATTAAATAATTTTTTTAATTAAAAACTACTTAACATATTTTACTGAATTTTTTTTTATATATTCTATGGGATAATGTGAATATTTCCTAAAAATTTCGAAGCAATTCGTGAATTTTAAATTTACTTAAAAAATGTTTGAAAAATTAGGTCCCATAGGGTTCAATGTATTTCATTTTTTCAACCCGGGTTCAATAAAAAACTAATTGGGTGATATTATTTATTTATATTCCCATAGATCCTACAGACCGTCTGAACAACATACTAAAATTTCATTTTGATAAACTCATTTTTACGGCAGTTATCGTGCTAACGGACAGACAGACAGACAGACAGACAGACAGACAGAATGAACAAAGTCATAAACACTTTTCAACTTTGTTGTAAAGTGTTAAAAAACGGTTATATCAGTGTGTTTCCCCTAATACTTCTCGACAAATGTACCAAATTTCATATTTTTGTATGCTATAGATTTTGCGCTACGTGACAGAGAAATTTGTCAAACAGCCGCTGCGGCCACTTTTTTTTAATAGAGATAACAAATTAGCATTTTGTGTTAAAATTTGGAGTCTTCTTTAAAACTTCCAAAAAAATTAATTTATTATAATTACCGATTAAAATAAATATAATAAATTCCATAGAAAGTGCTATTTCGAGAACGTCTGATCCTAGAGAAATGGGGTTGGTCTTATTCTTTTTGCCGTCAAAAATTACGTACTTAAATTACGTTACAATACAACCATTTAATTAATACAATTAAGCATATCTAGTTTCACATTACAAATTTTGACGATTTTCGCTAACCATTTCTCAGAAAAAGGGGGGGGGGGGGGTATTAATTTCAGAATCGTGCCAAAATCTAATCATCGTTACGGTATTCTATACGCGCATCATTTTATTTATTCAGTATTTTAAATCAGGTAAACCTGCCAAATTTTGTGAAATTTCGTCGAATAAATTTTGATCTAGAGTGGATACATACTTTGCGCGAGCGCGCACACACGCTAAAATGGTTTTTCGCATCTATAAAGGACTAGATAGTGTATATCCGTCGAAAACTCGACTTCCGATTTTCGGCATGATTCCTGTACTTTCCTTATGCGTTACCATGTATTATAGTGAAAATAAAAACATTGATCGAATTCATGGTCTTCCTAACGACCGATCTCGGAGAAAATCGATAAACCTCTTTATATTTACCGATTCAAATAACGGCACTAAATGTCAATAGATTGTCTCAATATATCGCGATATATCATACCCGCAGACAGACATTTTAAAAATTGAATGATTTGTGTTCAGCGGTACTCAAAACTTGTAAAACCATCAAAATTCATGAGCCGGATTTTTACCGAACATAGCACTTGTAAAGAACGTTGCTGCCCTAACCGGGAATCGAACTACGGATCTTCGTACTGGCTGGCCGACGTTCTACCGTTGAGCTCCTGGGACGAAATTTTAAGCTCTTATCGTCGAAGTAGACTTTGCATACTTTATATATTCTATGTATTGTAGAAGAAATAAAATGGTAAATATAATAGCTAATCAAATTTTTATGCATTTTTCAATAGTTCGCTAAATGTAATACTCATGACAGTGAAATAGACAATGAGAACAACTCATATATAAGTAACATGAAATGCAATGTAATTAACATGAAATATTAAAAGTGGAACTTATATTAATGATCATGGAATATCAGGTCAGGCATGATATATAATTAAAATTAATTTAGTGTATGGTGCTATGAAAAGAGCAAATTTTTTTTTTTGGGGGGGGGGGATTAATAAAATGTAAGATCCCCCACTTTACTGTGTCAAATCTTGTCGTCTGTGGGATCAAATACCTCTATCACTTAAAATAATTAAACATTAATTAAAAAAATGATAGGGATAAAAATAATAGTGTATAACAAGGGGGAATAGTTCTGTACTGCGTTCCAACACATTTATATCAATTTGAAGCAGGAGTTGAAATAACTCTCCTAGAAATTATTTCTTACATTTTTAAAAAGTGTAGTTATTCCAAAAAATATTTTCTTTCAAACATGACCTAAAACATTTTGATAAAAAGGAATTATTAAAAATTAATTTTCAAGGAATAAAATATTTGTGTTCTATCATTTGCTTTGCCCTAGAACTATACTTATATAGTTTGTAATAAAACATTCTGGTCCGTTGTGCATCCTTTATACAACAAACAAATATTTATAGCCTTTATATACTATAATAAATATTTTTTCAAAATATCTTTTAAAGAACAGAGGTTATACAACACGAATAAATCAATCGCAAAATCAGTAATCGTGACCAAATAAAGCTTATTCTCAATGCACATAAAGTTCGAAAAGCGTAAATAGCGTTTGAAAAAGTATAAATTTCTTATAGTATATCTGCAAAAATTGAAATAAGGTGCACACAGTAGCTATTGCATAGGCAAACCATAATTTTTTTAATTTTGCTGGTAAATTAAGCGTTTTAATTTTTGATCATGTTTACCTGATTTCACCAGATCGTTTCTTGTCTGGCTACAGTCCTGACGCCTTCTTATGATAGACATATAAATTACAGCAATAGAAAGTACAAGTTAATATTTATATACAGTTTTGTGTATCAATTTTATGGCGATGAAATTCATTCTACAAATGGTCGGACAATATTTTTAAAGGAAATACCACACCTTTTTTCCTCGTTGTGACTAAGCCTACCTTTATATTTTGCAACTAAAGCTCGTTTTTTCTTATAATAACAATGTCGAAACTGCTTTTCATGACACTTAAAACACTTTTGTAATCCACACCTCCGCGATGTTTTAAAGAAAACGAAGGAAAAAAATAGGAATGAAGAAATATCACAAAGGAAATCTCTAAAACATATAATGATACGACGAGTTTCCTCAACAAATGGGAAAAAAAAATCATTATCAAAAGCTATATATTTCATCGACGCCAAATAAAATTTTAAGTGAGAAGCTGTTTATTTTAGACAAGTAAATATTTATAGTCAATTAGGGAACATTTATAAATGCAGATTTTAGTTCTTATATATGATTTAAAACAGCAGCAGTTGTCAAAATTTATCGGTCTCAAAGTTCTTTATAAAAATAAAAAAAACTATGCTTACTCTTTGTCACTCCTATGTGTTTATATGAGTCATTCTTAAAATAGTGTCAAGCTTTTGCCCCTTAAGATATTATAACTGAAACATATTTGTCAAATATGTATCACTTGGTGTAATGCTAAGACACTCTAAGCTCGTTCCCATATCATATGCTTAGACCAATATAGATGCTGTCATCAAAACAATCCCAGATGAAATTATGATATTTATAAGATAATATTGAATATGCAAATGAAATAAAAAAATTACAATATCTTAATAATAATTGTCTTGAAATTAAAAAAAAATATTTATTGAATGAATATATGCAGTATAAAATATGTTTTTAATTTTTATTGCTATAATTTTTAATTTAGAATGTGCATGTGTAATTAGAAGAAAAATATCTTGACGAATTTTTCTTTAGAAAAAATGATTTGAAATAATGAAATAAATATTAATGAAGGATATGTAAATTAAGCAAATTGCAATATGAAAAGAACAAATACAATTTATAATATTCTGAACAATTCGCAGTTTGAAAGAAGGGACACTTAAAACCTCGATAAATCTATATAGCACAACACAGACAATTATTCCTAGAATCACAGGATTTACTCCCATTTTCGCTTTCAAATCATGATGCAGTATGTCAACAAATGTACAACCTAAATGCATTTAATTACCTATATTGATATTGCTAATTAAAACTGAAAAGATGTGGCATTCGTCACACGGCCCATAGTAGTGTTAAACAACTGCACATGTATGCAGTTGAACAAATGAAAAATAAAAATTAAACAGTTTAAAATTTGACATTTTTCACAATTATAGAATTTCTGTGGCTATGGACGTTTTTAAGGGAAATCACTTATACAGAAATACATATGGAAGTAATAAAACTCTGTGGCAAACACATCAAATCATCAATACTTTAAAAAATAAAGATAACCAAAAATTGGCTATTATTAAGAGTCTTTAATTAAAATTTCTATTTACGACGTACGAAAATTGACAACCATAGCGCTTTCGAGCCTTATTATGCTCTTCATCAATGGCAAAATGAAAATAGGTGGGGGAACATGAACTTAAATACACAGGCCACAACCTTTCACCTTCGCTATACGCACGCAGGTTACATCTAACGATACAGTTCATAAAGTAGCTGTCGATCGCACACCTCCGCTAATCGCGCATGTCATGGCTAACAGTATAGTTCTTAAAATATCTGTCTATCTCTCACCTCTGCTGCTTGCAAGTAACGGCTAACGGTGTGGTTGATGAAGTAGCTTCTGTGCACCCGCTCGCTACGCGGGCTCATGGCTAATGATGCAGTTGCTACGAGGACGCATGTAATCTGCGTACTGTCCGGCTCCCATGAGTTGGCATATGACCTTGGATGAGTCCACTTCGTTATAGGGAAGAAGGCTGGTAAAAAGACGATCTGTGCACTGCAGAGAAAAGGTTATCAAACGCAGAAATCTGTTTGGTGATCGCGTTTGTCGAGCATATTTCGCCAATGGTTTCAAATTTAGAATACCAAATATACCGGCTAATAGTGTAATTTGCATGGACAGTGCCTCTTACCATACTAAGATTTTAAACTGTATGTATCAAAATATGCAACCAAAAAGAAGCTGTCTGAATGGTTAGAAGAAAGACAAATTCCTCACAGCCTTGAAATGAGGAAAACTGAATTTTATGATTTAGTATCGGCGAATGCACCCCCAACTAAAAAGTTCTGTGTTGATGAACTTTTGATGGATAGAGGCCATGATGTGCTACGAATACCTCCTTATCATTGCGATTTAAATGCAAATGAAATGGCTTGGGCTTCCATTAAGAGGGATGTTAATGCTGAACTTAACAACAATGAAAAATCGAACTTCTCAAGCCATTGTCAGTATTACAAAGGAGCAGTGGATTAAATATTGGGAGCACGTAGTAAAAGTTGAAAATAAATATTGGAAAATTGACAATTTAGTGAAAGAAACTATAGAAGAAATAAGTTTTGTAGTAGGTGCCCACTCTTCTTCAGAACATGACTGTACATGTCAACTGGACATGTCAACTGAAAGAGCAGACTCAGATTTCGAGAATGACGACAGTGACACAATTTTTTAAATATTTATATATTTTTATATATAAAATATTACAATATATATATATAAATTAAATAAATATATATATAAAATAATAGTATTTTATTGTACTGTTTAAATGTTTTATATATTTTTAAATTTCCCAAATTTTGTATCTCGTGTGTGTGTGTGTGTGGGGGGGGGGGTGATAGATTCCTTAGCTGATATGGCTATGTAACCTAAGCTCTAATGCAGCACTATCCAAATAGTGGCACACAGACAAGGATAATGGTTAGATAACGTATTTAAAATTAATTAAATTACTAAAATTTATTTTAAAATGAACAAATATTAATACCTTATGAAATATGTAACTGTATAAAATATGATGCATAGATATTACTGAAATTATTTTCAATGGCAGCAAAAGTATTTGGATCGAAAAATTTTCTCTGTATTTGATAGAAGTTAAACAGCGTTATATAAAGGGTAAAATATATAATGATAAAAATATAAAGATGTGTGTACGTCAAGGTATTTTTTTCCTTTTTGGAGATGGATCACCTTTCCTTTTGGAGATGGATTTTAGGGTCATTCTTAAAGTAAATGTGCTACACAAGCGAGCAACCCATAAATTGCCGAAGGAGGGGGGGGGGGGGGGGGGATCTCAGCTAAAAATTTTTGGAACTTTTTAAACATAGCTTTTCGGTAATTTTGCAAAATTTTCCTGAAAAAAATAATGTAATTAAAACTGCAAATTCAGTGTAATTTCAAATAATTATTCGCGTTATTTTGTGCTATTAAACTCAATTTAATGAATCATGAAAGATATAAAGAAAATAAATATGAGTCTGAAGGGAAAGTCATCTGCTGTCCACATCAGAATTTTCCTTTTTGGAGATGAATCATTAATTCATACGCACGAAACGCATTGTGCATTTCTCACTAATTAAAACAGTTTTAAGTTACAAGAAAAGTATTACAGCCCGAACTCTTCCATTTTAATAAAGCATTTACGACCCTTATTGTAATAAACAATTTTAATCTTTATGAAGAAAACAATTACACCAAATCCCAACAGTAGCACTTAATGTACTTATACATAATATAAAGCTCTTTACCGTTTTTCACAAATCATTTTCGTACTGCACAAATTGTGCATTAATTCGCACTAAAGGCGCCAATTCTGGAAACCAGTTCTTCCTAGTACGTTTCTACCTGTCATTGAATTTAACGAATGGACTCTTCCAAAATCACGTGACTCATATGCCTTCTCGTTGAAGTCGAACAGTACGTTTTATATATTATAACGATAGCCCCGCTCCATGTAAATAACAATACGCACGTTGCGCAGACATATGCAATTCCCATTGCAGATTTACAAAATGAATTGTATTTTATTAGCGGATATATGCAATTCGCATAAAATACATGCAGTAACGATAATTCTGCTACATGTAACAACGATATATAACGTAGCGCGGGCGCTTGTAATTCGTGTGCGATACAAGCAATAATCAAACTCCATTCATTAACGATACTCCCGCAGCACAGACACATGCTATCCACATATCGTTGCAGTAACTTCCGATCACATAGCGCATTGACGATAAAGTTATATGCAGTAACTGCTACGTACCTCAAAACTGACTTTTGCTACATACCTCAAAATTGACTTTTGAAGCTGTACCTCACAATTTTATATGGTAATTTTATGGAGCTCTTTGGAATTTTGTATGGGTGTTTAAATCAAGTTTTTCCTTCTTTTCTGCTTATTGGCAAGCATAAAATAGTTTGAAATCGAAACTGACATTTTTTTTTTATTTATAGCATCAGAAAAGGCTATAATTAATATATTACAACACATGAAAAATATTTTTAACATTTAAATGTATTTTGTCACTAAAATCATTCAAACCTCATTAACTAATAAGAAAATTTTAGAAAACGCGATTTAATATACTCCTTTTTAATTTAATAAATTCTAAAATTACATGAATTCGATCATTGTAAATGGTAATGAACATAACTGCTCATGACTATAAACTCATTTAATGTACAAATAGTTTTCAACGATAGCTATTCAATGATAAGTATGTTTACAGCAAAAAATCCCATTTATTATTAGTTCTCTATAACGCATAGTGCCTTCAATTATTTTATGTGCCCGCTTTTAAAGAGCGTCCTTTTTCAGATTATTATAGCACCTTGCCCTTTTTCAATCCTGTTAATAGTTCACTTGAAAAATGAAAAATATATATAGGATAAAATATATATACGATTATATAGTCCAAAAATAACACATATATACAGGGTGTCCCAAAAAGATTGAAACGCGCTTTAATTCTTTACCGGTTAGAGATAAGTGGGCAATGTAAATTGCAAAAATGTTGAAAGTAAAGAAGGAAGGAAATAAGACTACGTTAATGAAATAGTCCTCCCATTAATTTTCAAAAAGTTACACTTTTTAAATTTTTATACGACCCCCCACCCCCCACCCCTAGACAAATTTGGTCAATCAGAATTTTTTTATTTTCAATGCAGCAAGATCATTAAAAACAAGAAAGATCAATCATGCATTGATTATGAAACACTTTCCAACTTCAATGCAATTTTATATAAACATCTCTAAAATGCGATACATTCCTCGGTAATATTTTTAAAATTATCACAATACTACATTAATTTATTATATTTGAAAACTTAGAACTTCATCGAAAAAAATGAACTTCATTTAAATGACGGCATTGAAATATAAATTGCCTGGTTTAAACATCTCTAAAATGCGATACATTCCTTGGTAATATTTTTAAAATTATTATAATACTACAATAATTTATTATATTTGAAAACTTCATCGAAAACAAATGAACTTTATTCAAATGACTTCATCGAAATATAAATCGCCTCTATATAAAAGCAGCATTTCATTCATAAACATTTTTCCATTCATCACAATACTATAATAATTTATTTTATTTAAAAACTTAAAACCATGGAGGTAAAAGTAATTTAACTCTATGCTTAAAACTTCATCGAAAAAATCGTCTGGTTCTCTGTGTAAAATCAATGAATGTTTCATTCATATCAGCTATATTGCAGACTCCATGAGCTAAACAATTTTGCGTTAAAAAAATGCAGCAATTCTTATACAACTCATTCTACATCTTTTGGTGTTTACATTATTCGTAAGTGAAAATTAGGCTTCGTTGTAGAAATAATCAAAGTTTCATGATCATTTAAACTCAAATATATTGTCATTGCGTTGTTTCAGTATGTAGATGCACGGAATTTAAGCAAAAATAAAGCGGTTTTAGGACGGATACAACATTAAATATGAATTAAAAAGAACTTTAAAAATCACGATTTTAACACAAGATGGCTGACATATTTTATTTTAAAGTGGGTAGCGTGATCTCTTCATATAATGGTCACGTGATCTCTTCATAACGGATGTAATTATTATTTTAATTTTTAGTTAAAAAACTACTGAATATATTTTGCTGAAATTTTTTTTATATATTTTATGGGATAATTTGAATATTTCCTGAAACTTTCGAAGCAATTTGTGAATTTTAATTCGCTTAAAAAATGTTTGAAGAATTAGGTCCCATAGGGTTCAATGTATTTCATTTTTTCAACCCGGGATAAATCCAAAACTAATTGAGTGATATTATTTATTTATGTTTCTATAGGTCCCACAGATCGTCTGAACAACATACTAAAATTTCGTTTTGATAAAGTCATTTTTACAGCAGTTATCGTGCTAACGGACACTTTTCAACTATGTTGTAAAGTGTTAAAAACCGCATATCTGTGTCTTTAAAATAGAGCGAGTTATATTTAATTGAAAATTGAACATTGTGTATGGGGACCATATATCAAATTAGAAATATAAATTTGTGACACATCCCAAAAAAGATAAAACTGGACGATAATACATAGGATACCCAACCGTGTAGTGAGTACCACTGCTTTATATGATCTCTGTCTGTGTAAAGTTTTATTTAGATGCATTTATGATAAAAAATTTTGACACATATTAAAGTATTTGTGATCTAAACAATTTTCACCGTCAATTTGTTTATGATCCCTATTTTCACTGATGAAACAGCCTTACAAATGTTACGGAAAAGTGGCATAAGTCAGATTTTTCCCTTTATCATACATAATTCAGTTGATTTTAAAGATACAGATATGCGGTTTTTTTAATGATCTTATTGCATTAAAAATAAAAAATATCTGATTGACCAAATTTGTCTAAGGGTTTGTATAAAAATTTAAAAAGTGTAACTTTTTGAAAATTAATGGGAGGACTATTTCATTAACTTAGTCTTATTTCCTACCTTACTTTCAACATTTTTGCAATTTACTGTCCACTTATCTCCAACAGGTAAATAATTAAAGCGGGTTTCAATCTTTTTGGGACACCTTATATATATATATATATATATATATATATATATGAAGTATATATATACATGTATATATATATATATATATATATATATATATATATATATATATAAATACTTCACATATGTTCTTCAGACCATTTTTAATAATGATAGGTCAGTGGTATTTATAATACAAGTAAAATAAATTTCTTTAAAATATATATATATATATATATATATATATATATATATATATATATATATATATAATAAATTGTAGTCCTTTATTGTACACTTGAAATTTGAAGTCAAGTAAGTGATGATATAATACATCTTATATTATTTTGAATTTTTAATGATCTATATATAAAGAACAGTATTCTGAAGTTCTACGTTGCATATGACATCAGATACTGAAAGTGAAACTGTATATTGGACTCATTTTTAATTTATTTACAACAATGGATATTATAATACCTCCTTTCGTGTTGTGGCTACGCAGACAGTGATTGAATGTTGTCCTTTGTAATAGTAGACGATATCCTATGAAAAAAACTGATTTTTTTAAATTACTTGCACGCAGACTGCCGGCGGGCCTCACTAGTCAGATATAAAGTTTGAAATTATATTATGAAATACACAATGAATGTAATTAAATCTTTATCGAAATTATACAATCTTGCCCAGTACATAATTACTTTTACTTCGATTTTGAATCCTTAAAATTTGGTATTTTTCCTTGAAAAGTCCTTGAATAGATCTTGATTTTTTTCTTGGCTGGATCTGTATGAACCCTGTTAATTTGGAGGTTAATTTAGCATATATTCTTTATCAAGACTGAACATCCATTCTTACTCAATCAAAACAAATACTCGTTTCAGAATATAGTGATAACTCGTTACTAAGAGCGCCATATGCTTAATATATAATCATAATTACATAATCAAGATTTAAAAACTATTAAGAAATCAAATAATTACCAGGATATCCAATACGTGCTAAAGATAGCTCTCCATGAATTATTAGTAATAAATTCAATATTTAGTGCTAAAATTACATTATAAAGATCTAGAATTTTAATGTTATTAAAGAGATCTTTAAACCCAAATTATTACCTATTGTATCCAAGTACTGAATTTTATTTCAAATTATGATTTAAGTCTGTGATGATATTAATAACTATTATAGAAATTAATAGTTTGAAGCATTGGCGGATTTAACAGGTGATAAATGGACACTGACCACCTGGGACAGTCCCATTCACATCATTTGTAATACCTTGAACTAACGTAAAGTAATATTGAATAATCTCTAAAGCTTTGAAAACTTATGTTTTAGTAGGTTGTGAAAGAATTTTCTTTCGCACTTTTCTTCTATAAATTCTGTAGTTAACAAGTAATTCTGTAGTCTTTTATGGTCGCTTGAGAACATACTGCAACATTGTTATCGATATACGTAGTCATTAACGTTGGAAAAAATACATCCACTTTCATTTATGATTTCTAATGAATTCAATAAAGAATCAGGATCCATCAGAGTCCTCATTTTCAATTTGACACAAACCCTGAATGCTTAACAACATTCTTTACAGTTTTATTTGGGACTGAATTCCAACTTCTGTGAATATAATTGATAACATTCAAAATAGAGACTTTAAACATTAGCAATGTTTAATATTCACGAATAACTAACTCCTTGATCAAAAAGTTGAAGCGGTAACATTTGGTATCAGAAATATCATTTCAATAGCTTTTAAATTTTCTAGAGGACTGTGAGCAGGACAATTGAAAATAAAAGCAACATTTCTTTTCTGGCGTAAAAATTGCATATCCAGTTTACGAATATGCATTTGAATTAGCTTCATAATTAACTAAAAGAGATTTTTTCTCGTTTTTGAAGCATCTCGAATGTTTGTTTTTTCTGTTCATTAGAAAAAGGTTTTCCATGAGGTTTCCGTTTTTTTCTATTCTACTCATATTAACACAAAGTAAAATTGTCAAACGCTGTTCACTAATTTTCCCTCGGGCAAAAGACGATAAAACAGTCCAGTTTCATTTAAGTTAAACACATCAGTCTCCGAATAGCTGGTTAAAATATTTCAGTGTATGACTATTCCAATTTTCCATTACATTGACATCAACATTTCCTGCTTCCCCATTCACTTTTTTAGAGGAATGACTATGATTTTCTTCAAAGTGTTCTATCTAGATATTACTATCATTAAAGTTTTTAGCATTAAGTTCATTTTCTATGACCTTTTCTCTAAGAATTACAGAAAATAAAGTATATTTTCAGATCTGACAAATTTCAGCCAATTCAATTTCATTTTCAATTTCATTCAGTAGTAAAGGAGTTCAGCTGTCCTCGAAGGCAGGTGTTAGTGTGACACATTATCTCAATAATTAATGCAAATTTATATATATATATATATATATATATTATATATATATATATAAATTTTTTCATGTATTATATCAAATGGTAGTTGATACACTGAGTTAATAATATTTATAACTAATTGGAAGGATATGCATTATTAGTTGCAGTATTTAATAATTCTATAAAATGCACTAACTTATAATTATCATCACCAATTTCATTTATTCTAAAAGCCTGATTTAATATAATATTACTAAACACAGGTAAATGCAAACAAGATTTAAAATGCTGAATTTTAGAAGTATTAAAATTTATTCTTTTATAATACAAGTTTATAGCCAGATTATTATTTTGAATATCTAAATTTAAATCTAAAAAGTTAGCAACATTAGAATAATTTTTACTATTAGTTAATTATAGATTATTGGGATAAAAGTTAAATGCGATAGGATTATTATTATAGGATACACATAAAATATTATCTAAATATCTATGCATTTGCATATCATGCAAACCGTGATTATAGTTTTTTCATAGAAGTATATATACATGATTAGCCAATAATGACGAGGCGGATCCCCTTTGTGGGATACCAAACTGCTGCTTAAAAGAACAACCATGCTGTATATACTTTTCATAGAGTATGACATTAAGTCCTTTTTTAAAAAGGTATGATGAATATTTCAGTGTAATATTGTACTGGTCCAATATTTCTAAAATAATTTTAAAGAGAACTTCAATACTTCTATTATTAAACAAGTCTTTAAAATTATAATTATATATGCTATGGATATTAGTAAGCGTTTTTAGTTCCTTTACTAATTCAAAACTGTTCTTTATAATGTGACTATAATTTAATATGTCCTCTATTATAGAAATTTTATTTAAGATTTTTAGTAAAAGTTTACCACCAACAGTAAGGTAAGAATTTTGTCCACTAGTAACTGTTCGAAAAGTTACAGGGAATTTATGAAACTTAGATACTAAAACTATATAACGAAAATTATAACAAATACTTTTGATATGGCGTTGCTTATATTTATCTGAAATCCTGATTGATAAAGTTTTAAAATTAGTATTGTGTAAATAGAAGTATTAAGTATGTGTGATTTAAGAGCACTTATCTAATAATGTTTAAAAATGCTAGTAGTAACTACTAGCTTTATCTACATACGTAATAAAATGTTTATTCGAATTTCATGAATTTCATATCTGAGTGAATTAAGTTTATATTATTTATTATATATATATATATATATATATATATATATATAGTGATCAAAGTATTGCTCTATTGAAATACGGTTTGAAGGCTTCAACTGTAATTTCATATTTATACGTAATTTTATAGATAAATTTATGTAAGGGATAAAAAGATTTTTTAATTAGGTATTGCTTGAAAGTAGAAGGTACTTAGTACCCAGTAACTTAAGTGATCTCAGTGTATAACAATTAATAAGATCTAGATTTCCCTTTATAATATGCCCATGGTGTAAATCTATATAATCTTTGTATTTATCTAAATGACAATGACAGTAAAACTCTTTATCCAATTCATAAATTTTATTAATATCTATTGATTTAGCAATTTAATTAGAATTGAAGATATAACGTTCTAGTGGTTTATCAAATTTAAATGCTAATTTGAGATTTACATTTTTAACTGGAAATAAAGTAGATACCGATTTGAAAATATTATTAACCTTTAAATTATTAATACCGGATTTTATATATATATTCATTTTGAAAAACTCTTCTTCAAGTCCAAGTATTTAATCAAAATGTACACAATATGTGTTTCTGATATTAGAAATAGATTACATCTATAAACTCTAATAACTTGGACTACACACATAAAGATAGGAAAATTATAAAGGAAACAAGAATATCTGGAAAAAAATTCTGCATATGTCCGAATTATTAGAGCCCAGAATGAAGAGCCCAGTGTTGCCAATCTCAAAGGATAAAAGTAGAGATCCACTGTTGTCAATCGTGAGAAATAAATAATAGTAATGCGAAAAGGTAATAAAAGGTAATATTCCAAGAGCTACTAAATAATAGGGCGTATAATATAATCGAAAACAGTGAGGCTAATGTTTAAGGGGATGCAATGTAATGTTAATTCAAGAGATTGTTGATGTCTGACTAATATATAAGATACTAAGAGAATTCAAGAATATTCAGCTAATCCAAACTTTTTAACTATACCATTTACTAAATATGCTGGATATTTATATAATTTGCTGGTAATTTTTAGATTATTTATATGCATAGCATGAAATTTTTTATTTGATAATCTATAAATTCTAAAAAGTTGATTAAGTATAATATTTCTAAGCAATTGAATCGAGTTGTAGGAATTAAATGATAATATTTTATTAATGTCACAATTAAAATAGTCCTTTTTATCATATAAATTAGTAATTATTCCATTAGTAGGCTCAATAATTAGATTTAAATCCAAAAAATTAATATTATTACTAACAGTGGCTTCATTAGGAATTAATTCCAAATTGTCTGGATAAAAATCTATATCTATGACATAGTTTTCAACAAATACTAAACAAATCAGATAGATCATCAACATATCTGTACATTTTATAATCTATTGAAGTAAAAGACAAAGGTATAAATTAGCTAACATACTGCTACTGCAGCCACCTTGTGGAACCCCTGAGACTTGCAAGTATAATTTATTTCCTTGAAATATATAATTATTGAAAAGAACAAAGTGAAGAAGTTTAGGAAAATCGATAAAAATTGCGTCATTCTTTATTACTTAATAACTTTTGTATTTTTAACTATTCGTATTTGCAAAGTTTCGTTAATTCGTTTAGCATGCTTTGGTATTTATGAAATTATTATATATATATATATATATATATATATATATATATATATTCTTTCGCTAAATAGAAATTTTATTTGACAAATTTTATTCTGCCGTTCCATTTGAAAAAAAAAAACAAATATTCTATTAATAAATTTTCAACTTCCGAAAATCATTATTTTTCAATAGTTCGCTATCCTTCTGGAAAAGGAGAATAAAAATACGTTAAACAATGATTCCAGACATAATACACTCCAGGCATAATACAATGACCCATTTGCAAAATTTTAATGATATTTTATATACAAAATGCAATAATACCATAAAGGCAAATTAAATTTTAAAAGGCAAATTAAATGATAAATCCAAAGAGACAAAATAAATAATATCTGGCGTGCTCGACACATTACTTTCTCTAAAAATTAATAAATTTCATAATTGTGGGAAAACAATCATCCGAATTAGAATTTTCTTTTCCTTGATTTTGCTGTACATTAATGGGTGTATTGTTGTTACCTATTAAAATAGAAATACAGATTTCAAGGAAAATACTTGATTTTTAGCTTGAGAGCATTATTTGAAACAAGTAACATCTACCTAACTGAGTACATTTGAAAATTGCAAAATTTTCTGAAGTTTTCTACTTAGCTAATCGTAATTAGTCGATAATTTAATCGTAATAAATTTTGATTGTTTCATTACAACTTTTGAGTTTTTAAAAATCTTTTAGCATCCTCTCCGCCAGAAAAAAAGTCTAGGGGGAGGGGGTTGGTATCCAAATATTTTGTTTTCCAATTCTCCATATATCATTTCTTCGAAATTCAAAGGGTTCGATGAGTTCCTGGGGAGTTATGGCCCTCAACGTCCCTCCTCTTGGCGACGCCACTGCTCTCCGTAAACAAGCGCATCGCGATAAAAAAAAAATCTTACAAATAAATTCTTGTTATCCCAGTTGAAAAGCGGAACCGAGTTTGCCCAAATCTCCCCTAGATGGCGCAGACATGCCGGTTATTGTTACACGCTGCTATCACCTTGGCAACCAATACTGAAGCGACCAACTAAAAAATATGCACTTCATTCAGTGACTGAATTTCAGTCAGAGCCGGTTAAGAGAAGTGTACCGTCTTGTCTACATGTGTTGCTTGGCATGACGGTCTGTCACTCCTGTGTATAAACTTCAAGTGTACGTGCTCTTCAGGTTCAGTTAGTGTGTACGGGGCTGTTATTTATGAAAATTGTATCAAAATCTGTCTCTAGAATATACTGTGCAAAGCCAAAGGATTGGGGGTGTCAGGTGGGAACAAATACTGCTTAAATTATTTGAACAATTGATGTTTTTCATAATGTTTGGACTGGACTTAAAACTATTGTGCGTGCATAATTTTTCGCGGCGTGTATCGTCGCACAGATAAAATATTTCTGATACTGTGTATATTTACTTCAAACTTGGATTTTAGTCTTGCAGTTGCAAGACTTTGTGTATTTTATTTATTGGATTTTAATTTAAAAACTCACAATGCCCGAAGACATAGACTTAAAAGATGACTCTGACAAGCAAAGGAACACGACGTTCAAAAAAGCGTTAATGAGAAGATATTGTAAGTAGCCCTATATCCCTTTTATTTTAATTATTATATTATATGTTTTTACTATTTTGATCGCAATTTTTTTTCTTTAAATATAATATCTATTTATGAAAAGTACTACTGTTGAGTAATTAGTTTGTCCCCCATCCCATCTGTTATACAGAGCATATTTTCCACAGTAAAAACATTTGGTTATAATGAGTCAGGAATTAATATTTTAAATTATTTTAATTAACTATGATATAATTTATATATGATTGAAATGTGTGTTTTCATTTCAATTTCCATTTAAAATCCTTTGCGATTAAAATAATATTTCAGTAATATTAATATTTTTAGAACGCTAATAAATTAATGATAATAAATAGCAAAGAAACAAAATTCCTCCGAGTTTTTTACCCAAGTATTTTTTTAGAAATCGTTTTCTCAGTGGCTTCTGTGTTTGAATTTGTGATTTCGCAATATCATTTTGTGTCGACTTATTCCCGAGGTTTTTTTTTCCTATGGGGGGGGGGGGGGGGGTTTATAATTTATATATTTTATTTTAACATTAAATCCGAATTCAAATAACTGAACCACATGTATAGTGTTTTATAAATTAGTTACGTATGTTTGTGCTAGATACGGTATTAGATATGTATGTGCTTAAAAAAAATTCTTCAATTCATTTTGTTTTCAAATGTGTTTATGAATATTTTTTAGCATCCCCGCATTTTACTTTTATTTCTGCATGTTTGCTCAGCAGTGGTATCTGATTTTAATTATATAAAATTATTTAGTGATTTATATATTAGTTACTACAATAATTAATCACTTCAAAACATTTAAAACTAATTTATCCTTATTAAAAATATATTTAAATGTAATGGGAATATTCTTATTTCTCATTACTAGTTTTAATCAAATATAGATTTTATTAACTTAATGTCAAAAAACAACATCGATTTCAATATTTGTTTCATATTTTAATTAAACGATAACTGTTTCACGAAATATGATTTCCCTCGTCCTGTTTATTTACACAATTAGAATCAACGATTTGGAAACTACTGCACTATCGCTGCGCTCGATGTATACGTGTTTTGTTGTGGATTTTGGATGTAACCTAATTTTGGGGTTTCTAAGTAAGATGTAGGTCAGGAAGTTGCCTCAAATATGGGTTATGCTGCGTACGCTCGTGATTTCATCTGTAGTTTCCTTTCTCAAGTGTTCTACTATAAACTAATTGTGAAACCAGCGCTGCGTTCATCTTCGATTATTTTTTCTTTTTCCCGACTGTTGTGTGTGTAGTAGGTGGGCATCATTGATTTCCAAAAGTGGAACTTTTCCTCCATGCGCTATTTAGGCAAAATACAGAGTTATTTTCGCGGGAATCTTTAATATCACAAATTTGACATGTCTTTTTTCTTTTTTTTTTTCCCAGAGCATTGATTTTTATCATGAAAAATGCGTTATTTAAAGCCGGTTAAATTTCTTTTCTAATTACATTTGTATTGAATCAATAAATTATTCTTTGCACTTTAGATTGATTACTTACCAATTGTACACTAATTTTCTTTAAAATTATATTTTTAAATTTACCGGATATGTAAATCACTTGCAGTCAATGGAAAATTTTTATAATTTAATTAGTGTTTGTTCAACAAATAAAATCAGATTTAGTGATTAATGTATACTATATATTTGCATCTATGGCATGAAAATTTATAAGAAAAGGATTTTAATTCATTAATTATTAATTACGTTTGAATAAATCCTCAAACAGCTCATTATACTTAGCGCTATTTTTACTTTATGGTTTTAATTCGTAGTATGTATAAATCTTACAAAATCATAAATAGATGTTTTAAAAGTATTATTTAGAAACATTTCTATTAATTTAAAAAATTCATTATTAGATGTTTAGGCATTTTTGAAATATTTTTGTCGTCCTATTGATAATAATTTCCAGTTTATGTTCAGTAATTGGAGTCGTAAAATATTCAACGAAATACATAAATTTTGAATTACGTAAAATTCACATGAAGTCCACAAGCATTCCCAATCTCAGCTTCTTTGTTATTGCTTAATATTTTCTGGCGTACGATGTGTATTACGAATCTAACCAATTATCTCCTGTCTTTAATTGACATTTTTGTTTATGTTCTTTTTAACTATTTTTTAAGCAAATAAAAAAATTGTGATCACAGTAGATGGCTATATTATATATTCATATTATGATTTATTTATATATAACACATTCATGTTTAATAACATTCTGTTAAACAAAGCTTCAAACAATTTACTTTACTCCTAAGAATGTAAGATTATTTTTAATTTTTGTCCAGCAAGCCATTTCCGAAATAAAAGAAATTATATATGCATTAGACTAACATTTTCCATAAATTTCTCTTTTGTATCTTTTAAATACCTGAATTTTTGAACAATTTTAAATTTAAAATTAGTTTTAAATTAAATAAATATATTTATGGATATATTCACACAAATACTATATTCTTATTATACACGTAATAGCGAATATTCACGTTACGTAAATCCAATATATGAAAGGGTAAAATCGAAAAGACACTTCTAAATAAAATATTTCCTGAACTATGCGACTGATTTTGATGGAACTTTTTTCTGACAGTGAGGCCAAGACCAGGAAATATTGCAAAATAAGTTTTATTTCCGTACACTTGCAGGCGGAATAACGAGAAATGCTTGCTTTCTGTCAAAAAAGAATAAAGAATTTGTATTAAAAAGTCTATTTTAATCTATCATAACCATGTAAAATTCGAAAACTGATTTACGTAATTTTATAGTGGTTTGTTATGCTTAATTAGGGAGCATACTTTTAGCTAAAACGCTTTCAGATTTCTTAGATTCGGTAACTCGTTTAAAGTTATATTCATGTCCAAGTTAATACCTTAACTCTTTGAATAAGAACTAAATATTATAGAAATCCACGTTTAATATATTTCGACGCACATATTTGTCTCTTAATTGATAATTTTTATAACTTTTCAAAAGTAATAAAATTAATGCAAAACTCTGGTGAAACACTGTTGACAGTCTCTAATCTAAAACTGATAGTTTTCACAACTTTTCACAAAATTATAAAATTAATGCGAAACACTGTTCGCCTCCGTTCGGCGCGTGGCGACGAGAGCTGAAGCTAAATTATAACATAAAACAGTGACTATACCTTGCAACTTTATATATCCCGTTATTTGACGCTGTTGTTACCTAATTGAATATAAATAGAAGTTTTATAAAGATTAGTGGCACATTGTTACCACTTTTTTATTTATTTTTTTTTTATTTGTAAAGTTTTTAAATTGATTTCATACTTCTTATTTTCTTGACTGCGAATTTCCTCTATTTTACTAAACATTGTGTAGTAAAATAGAGACCGCGGAAAATGGAATTTTGCCTCGGAAAACTTTCAGTCAAAGTCGAGAATGGGATCCGAACCTCCAGGATTGCCACCAGACTGCTACTTACTTACTACACCAGTGATTCCCAAACTCTTCTTTAAGAAATATTTTAAGGGTTTCTCCAAAGTCTCGTAGAACCCCTAATTAGCTGACATATATTAACTGCGACAAGAATAATTAATTACAAAACAGGCTTGTAAAGCAGTAGAGATCATCATAAATAACTAACAGTACAATAGACTTCTGGTCGCTGTACTAGGCTCTCTTTGAGCCAACCCACCTTTAAGTCATAATCCATACTTTTGAATGAAATATAACAAAAGTATTTATTAATTACTTTTAGTATTTAGAATAAGAGTATTTATTAATTACTGGTAATAAGAAAAAAATACCAACTTTTTTTTCTTTACACCGATCTTACTATTTATAAACAAGCATCGTGTATAAATTTTGTAAGGATTTTTTATTAATAGTACTGTTTCTCATAAAATTGTTAAAAAGTAAAACTTCATATTTTATTGTTTTATGATATATTCTCATTTTCATATGATGTGATTAGGCAAATTATATTTTAACTGGCTTGGCATTTTCCTATTATAGTTTGGCTTTCTTTTTCAAATTTTATGTAGTTGGCGGGAGCACTGGTAATGTTCATTACTGCCAAATTAATTCTTTGCCTCTACAAATATTCCCAGATTCAACAAACTGTACCTTCCTGAGCAAACGCTTACTGTTTAAATTTTAATAATCACCCTAATATCTAACCAAGTCAAACATTTAAAATGCTTCATTGTTTTATTAATAGAAAAACAATGAAGCATTAAAACCTTAATAATTTTAATTTTGTACTCAGTTGCGAGAAAGATGGCAAATAGTACTTTTTTTCGCAAGCTTTTGCAAATTTTCGCGGAACCCCGGCTGGCAATCACTGTACTGCACTGTGGCCCTGTAAGGAATTACAATTATTTTACAAACATAATAACTTGAAGCGCATAAATATCTATGTGCATTTCATTGATTAATTAGTTGAAATTGTTTTTAGTTTTCATACATTTTATTCTCACCTAATTAGACTTTTCTCAACATTTCTTACCCCTTATCTACTGACCTTGCCATACAAATCATCTTTACGTTCCGCGAAGGAAGGAAAAAACCTTGGATATGAAGCTATACTACTGCTCTGATAATTTTTTAGCTTCTTGTGTTAAATTTCCGATAAGAGACAAGGAAGTAACTCTTATGTGCCTAGATTTATTTCCTGGTTACAAATTTAGTAGATATTGATTTATCAATGAATGGGTGAAGTTTTATGAGAATCTGTTATGTTTGTTCAACAACGTTTTCAAGTTAAAAATTCTTAGCTTAATATGTATTTTACATATACACAATTTAACAGATTAAATTGGAATTTTATCTATATAAACATATATTCTAAATATCCGTCATTCAATTTATGAAATTGAATTTTTAATATGCTATTATCCCAGTTTCAGAAATATTGCCCAAAATATATTATTTTTACAATCATATCTGAAATGAGTCTCCACTGAAAATCAATAAGCTATGTCTCTTACATTTACCAATTGAAATAATCAAACCCAATTTTTTAATAGCACTATTTCTTCGAGATATATCATGCCTACAGACTCAAACATCAGGCATCATTGGAAATCTCGAGACACCGCTTTCTTATGAGTTCATGTTCCAGACTTTTTTCCTCCTTCTGTATCAGGTTTAAAAAAAAAAAACCTTTTTATGATCATTCTTTTGCATGCTATTATTAAAAAAAAATCTTTAATTCTTGGGGGGAGGTGAGAAACAAAGAATATGTGTATAATATATATATATATATATATATAATGAAAGATTTTAATCGTAAATTATGCATAAACTACTGTATGAACAAAAAAACCCATCTCTAGCATATATATATATATATATACACACACACATACAAAGAGAGCGAGAGAGATGGCAGCAGGTCAGTCAAACGTTGGCGTTATTCATGCAATCAGCTTATTTGCGTTAATATATAGTATATCAATGTATTATCCACGCATAATGAAAACTCTCGCAGTTTCCTTTAATAAATATATTACTAGCATTGTTACAGGAAATATTGCAAGCCTTAAAGCGTGTTTTTTTTTTTTCAAAATATCGAATACGAAAAATATATTGTGAATACGATACTATCTCTAATAGTACTAGAAAGTAAAAATAGTTCCAATACGTATTAATCGATGATAAATTAATCTAATGAACTAAAATTAAATATTTTTACTGGGAGATTCTAAAATTCAAAACATTTCACTATTCTAAAGCTTTTTAACTACTCAAATTCAGCTCTCTTTTCTTTTTTGACATTTAGACTTTTACTAATAAAATACTTTTAAAAAATACCTCCGTTCTTGTATAAACAATAGTATGTAGACAATCAAGATTGTCTAAATAAAAAGCATCTCTCGTGTTTTTGGGGTTGTCCTAAATTCCGTGCCTCACTGGAGCGAGAAGAGAGTTGTGATCATCCCATGTCCTAGTTTCTCACACTTGAAAGTTTGCCGCGTCGGTGAGAGGGGGGGGTGGGGGGAGAGAAAATTAAGAATGAATTTCCTCAAAATCTCTTTTTTGAATTTATTCTCGCCTTACTCTTTCATTCTGCTATCTATAGTATTATGTTTTGTTGATGTTTTTAGTCTATGTCGTTAGGCTTCGATAGTTTTTGACGGAATCTCTAAATGCATTGTATTTTCTATGTGCATATTTCATTTTTAACAAAAATAAATGTTGCTATTATTGTACTACAAACTTTTATTTGTAGAAATTAGAAAATTAATTAGATTTTAATTTCTAAAATATATATTTCACCATTATCTGAAATTATAAATCGAATTTCAGTATTTAAATTGCCCCTTCCATTTCACTACTTAGGGCATTTTAAAATAAAATAACGCCAAGTCAACAAAATTAAATGTTTGTAGAAAGTTTATCGTAGCATAGTGGACGTGGTTTCATTCGCTTTGGTATAAAAAATGGCATGAAAGAGAATTATATCGTTAAGTTAACTATATTTCTTCTTTATTTTACATACGGAACGATAATTATACTCGTTTTTTATAGCTTCAAATACATCTTGTCAAAACAGTTAAATTCAATATTTGTTAAACTAATGTACATATAAAATAAATAAACATGACAGAATAATTTTACTCGTTTTATTTTTATTTTATAAGAGTATGAACATTTTGATTAGAGCTAAATGTTTATTTTATTAAAGTATTTTGAAAACGAAAATAGCTCGGTGCCAAGTAATTATTATGAAAGAAATACAGAAGTGATATGAAGACGGAAGAATCAGATGTTATTTCCTTTACTGAATTCATTTAGCCGGAAATTACTTCTAATAAACGCAATAAATAAATATGCGCAATAAATAAACCACATTTGAAGTATGCAGTTAAAATGTGTGCAGTTAAAATATTTTTGAGTGGAATATTTTGATCATGAGTTTTATAAATTTTGCCCAAATCACCAACATAGATGAAAGCAAATATAAGTATATGTTTTCTTTCATCTCAAAGTTAAAGTGTAAAATTCATTATGTATATTTATTCAAACTAAAATTAATCCAATCTCACATGTGATTATTGTTAACTAGAAGTGGGTAAGAATTATTCAATGATAAAAGCAGAATTTATAAAGTGAACATAAAAAGGCAAAATTCGTTGCATTTTAAACTCAATTGCAAGAAAGCAAATTAAAGTAGATTATTTAGATACAAAAGTAGCTTAAACCAAACATCACAAGGAACAATTTATTATATAAATAAAACACTTCCAGTAATTGTGAGAAGAAATGTTATTGAGACGATTAATAACACCTAATTTACATTTAAAAAATAAGTGCTAGTCTTGAAAACATATCGAGACTCCAGAAAGAAGTTAAAATAAGAATCACGCACGATGATATTGTAACTTGTGTAAAACGTCTTTATTTAGCAGTATTATAGCATAAAGATGTCGCGAAACATTCGAGCGGAAAAAAGTGTTGCGAACTATTCTGAAAGAGAGAGTGCGAACGCGAATCTTGGCGACCGCCATCTTGGTCTAACCTTCGCCAGGTCATTGGCTCAGTGGCTCAAGGCCACTGGCGCACGTGCGGCCCCCCGACTGCCGTGTTGATTGGCTGTCGGAGTTGGTTGCGGTAACCGTTTTTTCCCTTTCCTTTCCCTATGAAGTTGAATTTGATCGTCAATTAGTTGATGGGGTGGTTGAATTAGATTAATATTTTATTTGGTTAGGATTGTTCTTATTCATATCTATTAAATATTTGAAGAACCTATCTATTTCAGACTTTTAAAATAAGAAAGAAAATTTTTCCACAATATGGCGACAGAGGCAGTGCGAAAATTAAATTATAGCTACGAACTTTGTTGTCAGCAAACGTTCTGAAAATTGTATTATATCTTTAGTAAAAAAAGAATCCATTTTCATTAACCTTCTGTAGTATTAAATAAAAAATATCACAAAGACAAAAATGTAATTAATAATCTGGAGTTTGTTCTTTATCTTATTTTAATATTAAAACTATAAAATTCATCTTTCACAAACTTAAATTCGATTAAAAACCATTCCTATCTTCTTTAATGTAGATTACGTATCAATTCCCTTGAAAATGTGTAGGTGAATGTTATTTACAAAAAGAGAATGCCGCGTCAACATGCGGATATATTTGATAACATTCCGAAAATTATTTCATAAAAAAATATTTTTTTAATTTAGAACATGTTTGGAATTTTGAAATTAAAGAAACATATTTAAAATCCACAAGTACATGGATAAAGATTTTTTTGTTGTTGTTATGAAATGGTTTAATTAAAAATTAATAAATAACAAAATATAATTTTAAGTTACTAAGTGCTTTAGTATTCATTTCTTGAAATATTAAATCAGAACAATAACATAATTTTTCTAATTCATAAAATTTGCACGGCAAAAAAACTAAACTAAACAATAATTTAATTCAGTTTTAAAAATACATTTAAACCATTCAAAAGTAACATTTTATTTTAACAAATTTTAGGATTAAAATAATTGCATGATTCTATTTATTTTCCCAACTACGCTTGCAGAAGGGTCTTCCCACCTAGGACTTTCTTAGTCTGGTGAAAACACAATCAATGACAGTGTTATTTTGTTTTCACCAAATTTTCTAATGTTTGAAATTTGTATTGCAAATATTTAAATGAATTTAAGCACATTTAAGCCTTCTATAAGTAACATTCTATTTCAACTATTTCAGAATTTAAATAATTATATTTATTTTTCTAACCAAGCCTGTAGAAGTATCTTCCCATCTAATTCTTTGTTAGTCTGCTGAAAACCCAATCGGTGAGAGTTATATCGTTTTCACCAATTTTTTTTAAAATTTAAAATTTACATGGCAAATAATCAAATGTCAATATTTTAATCCTGTTTTAATTTTATTTTTTACTTAGTTCAAAAAATAACAATTCATTTCAACTATTGTAGGATTAAAATAGTTACATAATTCTACTTGTTTTTCCAACTAAGTCTGTAGAAGTATCTTTCCAACTACGACTCTGTTAGTGTGCTGGAAACCTAATCAATATGATAGTGCTTCTTCACTTTCCCCAATTTTATACTGCTTAAAATTTGCAAGGCAAATAGATTGAAATGAATAATAATTTAATTCTGTTTTAAAAATACATTTAACCCAGGTTCAATAAATAACATTTTATTTTCACTATTTTTGGGATTAAAATAGCTGCAAATTTCCGTTTATTTTGATAACCAGAACTGTAGATGAGTCTTCCCAACTAGAACTTCCTTAGTGTGATGAAAAACCAATCGGTGACTGTGTTATATCGTTTTCACCAATTTTCTTAATGTTCAAAATTTACACGGCAAATAATCGAATGACAATAAATTAATCCAATTTTAAAAAATACATTTTTTCCCAGTTTCAAAAGTAACATTTCATTTCAACTATTTTAGGATTAAAATAGTTACATAATTTTGTTTATCTTCCCAACTAAGTTTGTAGAAGTATTTGTACAACTAGGACTATTAGTGTGGTGAAAACTAAATCAATATGACGATGCTTCTTAGTTTTCGCCAATTTTTCTAATATTTAAAATTTTCATTACAAATAATTGACTGACAACAATTCAATCCTGTTCCAAAAATACATTTAATCCACTTTAAATAAGTAAGATTACATTTAACTGTTTTTTCGGATTAAAATAGTTACTTAATTTTATCCCCCCCCCCCCTTAACTTAGCCTGTAGAAGTATCTGTCCAATTAGGACTTTCTTCGTATGGTTAAAATCCTATCAACAGGACAATGCGACTTTGTTTTACCGATGATCAGCCTTAAAAAAAAAATCCTTTGTTTCCCATTGCCACTGAGTAGGGAAAACTAATCCGAGAATCCTGAAGTTTTCCCCTACTCGTATCATGGAAACTGAGTGTTACGTAAAGATTGGTAAGCTTCTGAATTTCACTTTGACGTAGTTTGGTTCTCCTTCTCTTATGGCGATTCTCCAAATTCCGTTTTTTATTTTTCAATTTTTTTTATTTTGTTTGCCTTAATTTCTTTTTTCTTTCTAGCGCGCCGCTTTCGGAAACTTACTTCCTGTTGGACCTCTTCCAGAAATACTGTTATAGTTTGAAATGTATATTTTAGATGTATTTAAGTAAAAATGTGACTACTTAAATTATTAACATGCATAATAGTAAAATATTTATAGTTTCTAGCTTTCTGGTAATTAATAAGAGTGGTTGCATTAGATACATTTTATGCAATTGCTCGTCATGGTTGCGCTGAAGAGATGTGTTTTGAGGTATTTATTTTTCCTTTATTGTTCCAATCTATATGCTTGTCGTCCATATAACACAAGTTTATAGATAAAATCTATCTTGTGTTTCAGAAACAAGCATTTTTGTGTTCATTTCGAAAGGATATATGGACCCGACGAGAATTTTTTCGAAATGAACTTTTCGTAAGCCTAAATCTCCTCCATGTGCAAGCTTTTTTGCTTGATTTTTTTGTTTTCTTATTTGCATTCCTCATTTTTGAAATTTGTTGATTGTCTTTGTCCTTATGTCTTGCATTATGCTATATTACTTCCTCTTTTAGTCTTAATTTCTTTTTATTTGTAAAAAAATTTTGGAATAGTGTATTATGAGTTACTACATACTTTCTAACTTTGGATTTAATAATTTATATTTATATATATATATATATATATATATATATAAATGATCTAAAAATCGAAATAATTTAAATATATAATGTATTTTTATTTCAAAATTTACAGTTGAATAAATTGTTACCAATTTATAAATAGATTTATTAAATGCAGAAAAGCTTAAATATCTAGTGAATAATATTCATTTTTACTATTGACTGAATAACTAGTTGCTAGAGGGCCAAATGATGGTTATGTGTTTTTGTAGATCTTGTATTTTAATTTTAATTTGATTTTTAATGATATGATGTCTATAATATACGTTGCTGTGGCGAGGAAAGTGTGGAATTCAGTGTAATATCAAGCGTATGCTATTTTGACTTTGATAGTTGTTTGGATAATTGCTCGGATGAAACTGTCAAATATGATATTGACCAACACTATAGAAATACAGCGAACGGACCAAGGTGTTGAAATGCATGAGAACAATGATATTGCGTAGACTGAAACACCAGAAAACAGTCATATTTACTGATATTTTTTTTTCAAGCATTTGAATAATCGTATTGACTGTACACAGTCTGTGAATATGATCTCATTCAATGTTTCAAATGTAAATTTAAAACCTAGATTTATAATATTTAAGGAACTTCTGTGTAGGGTAAATGTAATAAGTAATTTTGCATTTGAGAAATTATACAGAATATTTAACAATTGCTGTGTTGATTTAGATTTATTCCATATGTCTATATGTGAATTTAAGAGAGCATGTGTATGTTGTATAGGATTTTTCCATATGGTCTTGCGGTTATTGTAGGATTTCCCTGCATGCGACCGTGTTGGTTTTGTAATGTGGATCAGTGGCGGGTCGGCAGATGACACAGGTGAAGCACTGCCTCACCTAAAACGATCGGCAGAACGTTTTTTTTTTCTTTCAAAATTATTTTTTATTTTATTTTTTCAAATTTAAAATTTGATTAGAAAAATAAAATCTGAAATTTTTATTTGATTTCAACCGAAATTATTTTTTTGTTATTAAATTCCTTTATTATAATTATAATTACTTATATTTACATTTTGTGATCACATAATGTTAACATCAAAATATCTGACTCCCTACTACTGTTTCCAAAGCAACGATAACCAATACTCCTGCAATAATGAAGCATAATTCCAGACAAATATATTCTGCGTCCTCTCTAACGCTATTGCTATCTGATGGTTGATATGACGGCGATTGTATATCAATATGGAAAGTGATACACATTTCTATTATGTACACCCTTATCTAATAAAAAATACATTTTGTTCTAAATATAATAAAATATTTTAAATATGTGTAGAATATCTAAATATACCTGTGCAGTGTACAGTCTCATGTACAATGTTTTCAGAACGTATTGTCTATAAGTAACACATATTATTTGTATTAATGAGAAATGAAAATATCTAACACTTTATAAATTGAAATGAAATAATTTCATACCATTTCTGGTAATCTTACATAACTACGCACAATTTTTCTTCGTAATTACTATATTATGTTTAATGTTTCCAGGTCTATAATGTATTGACAAATAAAAGAATAATTATTATTAAAGATTTTATGATCAAGCATTTAAAAATTACCTAGTCCATATTATAAACAATTTTTCTCTTTTAAAGCCTCCTTTTTGCATTTAAATAGTAGCTAATTAACAAATAGAGCGTTTTAAATTGAAGGATATTTATACTAACTGTCAATCAATCTATTCCTGTAACACGACATGAGTCACAATATTCAATGCAATGCCAAACTTTATATCTTATACATTATTGTTTCATATTCATACTTAACTATTTATACATCTTATTAAATAATGCTTATAAAAGCATATTTTACTTAATTATAGAAATCATTATACTAAATATATAAAGTCTTTAAACTATTTTTGAATAAAATAATAATAAACGTTTATTAAATAGGTACCACAATTTAAATAATAAAATTTCAGGAACTTGAAAATCAGATTAGATAAAACATTTGAAAGTCTTATTCTTCTATCATTTCCTTTTACAAAAATAGGCAAATTTTCCATTAAAAGGGGTTGGTTCTATTGAATTAAATTTATAGGAGAAATTTCATTTATATATTTTCTGGGTATACAGTCAGACGATATTTGTTTTGTAGCAGAACAAAGTTAACACTATCTGTGCAAACTAAAACAATTTACCTAGAAAAATATCTCATTTGCTAAACTTAATTTAGTTGTTAAATGCACTTCCATTTAAACAGAACCCAATGAAAATTGTATTGTAGTCACTCGTTTAAAAGTATATTTAAAAGAATATGTTATTAACATTAATTACGCACGAATATAAAGAAAACTGTGAATAATTTGCAACTTCTCTTAGTAGTTATCTGTCACAGTAAAACACTAACTTTAGATTTTATGTATTTGCCAAAAATTCGTGGAGTTTGATAAGGAATGCTTTTCTCACTGCTGAATTTTTACACATATATTATTTTTGCTTTAAAGTATGTTAAAATTTAATAACAACGTGAGTTAATTTATATTATATATTAAAATTACATGTTAAGTTGTTCTTGAAATTGCGGAATTATAATGCTGCCATTATGGAAAATGTCAACTTAGTAATTAAAAAGACTGCCTTGATGAAATATAAATAAGTTATATCACTAAATTTATTAAATATAAAAATAATAAAAGTACTTGTCTTTGAAAATATTTTGAAATTAAATAACAAAAGCGTGTTATTTTTAAATTGTGAACTAAGTTACAAAAACATAATTTTTTTTTAAATACAATGTTTGTTTGCCATATTCTTTCAAACATATATTAATATAAAAATGAAAACATATACAATTATTCCATAAAAAGAAAATATAGCAAACTTTTTCTGATATTTTTTTGATAAATTTATAGTAAAAATATTGTGGTTAATGCCCTATATCATCTAAAAATAATTAAAAGTATACAAGATTAATCCCATTTTTTTCACGGATTTGTGCTTTAGTGCGTAACATAGAACTTTTTCTGAAAATGGGAAACAAAAGAATGTTTTATACTTTTCAAGTTTATTCCCTGAAATCCGAATATCTTCTTATTTAAGAAACATAAGCAATCACTCCATCTTGATATTTAGCTTGTTGCGAGTAGCGTGATGATTTGATCTTTTTTCCCTACTCAAAATTAGAGTGTGACCTACTGCCCTGCTTGGTTTTTCGAATTTTTCCCCACTGGTTTTTAGAATGGTGTGCACGCCTACTTTGCCAACTAGAGCACCGACGGTCTTGTTTAATAAATAATTCTATCTTCAAAGAAATTAACGTGGAAAATGTTTATTATCTTAAAAATTACTGCTTAACTACGGAAGGTAGAAACTGGAAATTTCGCATACACGTGGGACTTGGCCTATATGTTGTGGCAAAAACTAAAATTTTGGGAATTTTATTCGAAAAATTTCAGAAATTTTTGTTCCAAAACTCTTCTAGTTAGAACTCGAGAACGGCTAGGCACATAATATTCTTTTTTATACAATTATACGCAACGAGACAAATATCCTAAATTTTCTTAATTCACTCTAATGGTGTACAATCAACCGTTCTCTTGAGATATTTTAATTTATAGATATAGCGGACGATAATTCAATTTTTTATACAATTTGGATTCCATTTGTAGCCATAGTATCGGAGTTATGCACCAAATACGGAAATCTTGTTCTGGCAATTCTTGTAATCAAACTATAGAAAACAATGTTGTAATTAATAGATTTTTATATTAAAGTCTCTAGAAACGTCAAAAATAAGGCAGCATACAGTGGTTGGAGATAAGATATTGTATTACAAACCACAATTTCTATGTTAACAGAACTATAAAATGTGCGCCATTTTTATGTTTGAATTTGAAATGGTTTTCACATTTAGTGAAATGGTTAGCATTAATTATGCAATAGGTTGAATTTAGGTACAAAAATTGTGCTAAATGCTGCGAGCGAAATACAATTAAACCACAAAATTATATTTCAGTCAAATACAAAAAAAAAAAATAAAGCCCAAAAAGAATCTATTATTTATTAGACATTTACATATTCGTTATCAAATGAAAATATGTGTAAATATTATGTGTAATAATAAACGTAGCAACAAGGTAATAAAACACTAAATTACACTTTAGCCAAAAGATTGCCAAAATATACAAAATAAAATAAAAATCCTTAAACATGATAACATTAAATTAATTTAACTTCATATAATTGAGTTATCTACACATATAGTACACTTATCTGTATTACCCACGTGTGTTCACCAATTGATCGATATTGAAGTCAACGAACGACTCACGGAGATTCTCCAACATCGATTTTCTCTCATGCATTGTTCTATTTTGTCATCGTATTGTGGGGACTTCCCCTGATGAAATTTATGCGTTAAATCTACATTAATGGCTTCATAGGGCTCATTAGAGCTCTTATGTGTGGTTGTGGTGAGGACACCCACTTTCCAATTTAAGGATAGGTTGTGTATGCAATAAGTACCGAGGCGTTTACATAGGAATTTGAGGCTTTTCTATTCGTAGTAGGATGTCGATTGCCACTTTGTTAACTGAAGAGGCGTCAAGTGAATTAGATTATGAGAATTGTGTCGGAGTGTTTTTACTGCATCTTTTTAATTTTTTTTCTAATATAAAAATTATGTTACAAAATAAGTATCTTTAACTTTTTCTCAGCAATGGCTAAATCCTGAACCAAATCTTAAGTTTCAAAATGTTTGTAGACTGGTTATTCTACATATTGTTTAAAATTTGTAGGTTTGAAAGTTAGATTATTTTAGTAGCAACACAATTATCTCCAACCATCATTACCATCATTAGAAGTTTTATAAATAAAATTAGGCCGATATAATTTTTCCATTTTCGTTTCAAAGCTGTAATTATCCCATTTTTTGTATTATTGATGTTTCAAATATGTTACGCTTTATCAGTAATCACTATTCATATAGCCCCCCCCCCTTTTTTTTTTGTGTGTGTGGTTCTTTAGTTTATAAAAAGAAAAAAAAAATATTTCGAAATTTAAAACTTTTCAATATGAAAAAGATAGCACTTACTAGATTTGAAAAACCACGGAGAAAAATATATTTAGAAAAAATCCAACCCTTCTATTAATTTCATGCAAAATGTTTTAATTGACAAAACGTCTTTATTTCTTTTAACATATCAAACGAATACATGACATCCTAGGGTCGGTCACTTTTCAACTAGAAGATTATAATAAAAAAATACATTACTATAAATTTGCTTTAAATGCCCAGAAAGTTGTTAGATATATTGTGTACACATTTTCGGCTCCTGCTTTCTATATTGCTGCCAAAGCTAATTGCATTTTCTGAAATATTTTGACTCTCAAAATTACTACCGCTTATCCTGAAAACTTCCCTGGTTCTAAGACAGGAAGTAACATCCCTTTTAGAGCAAATGTTTTTCTCAGAAGATTCTCTCCACCCCAACTGAAATCGAAGAACTCAACCATTTGTTTCTCCATGTGGTGCGTATTTTTAGCATCCCCATTCTTCCCCTTGCTTTTTCGGTATTTTGAGGATATACCTGTCTTTTACTCGACCCCCAAAATGTTGAAAGTTATGAAGAAAGGTTATTCAGAAGAAACATTTGAAGCTCCAGCGTCCGTACTCGTCTTGATGTTTTATTGCAATTTTTGTATTTGATCTTCAATGTATCTATATTCGAGGTGAATTCAAAATGATAAAAATTAATTGCTTTTTTTTATTTAAAGCAAATTCGATTAATTATTAAGTTTGAGAAATGTGCATACTATTTCTAAAACTTATTGCTAATAGAAATAAAACGTTTCCGAATTGTTTCACAAATGCGATTGACCCAGGTGTTATGAGAAAACTAACAATTCATATTTTAATAATTGCTGAAATAACATAATATCTAAATTGACAACAATTATGAATATATAAATGGATATAGTTGTTGATTATAAAAAAGTTCCCATCATACTGAACAGAAATATATGTCCGTAATAATGAAGTACAGTAGTTATTAATACATTTCCATTTATATCATCTATAACACCAAAAACCAATATATATTTTAAACATTGGTTTAACGACACTCCAATATGAAAATTGTACTAAAAATCACGGTATTATGAATGCTATAACCAAATTCCACAGTAATCGAGTTTGATTTTCTGTTATTTTTTAAAACCTTGGTATTCTCGTATATTATCTCTCACGTCCAGTTGCATGAACGGAAACAATCGTACCCAGTCGTACAACAAGCATCTTCCTTATCATTGGACGTACCATATCATTGTCAAATGGCCCCACAGCTTATCGCATTCACAACGCTGTCATACAAAGTTATGTCCAAATTATTCTTTATTCACTTTTACCCAACCGGTTAGAACCAGTTATGTCTAGAAATGGAACATCCGACGCAGGAAGGAAAATACTCCACGAAAATCATGCAGCATGCAAATCAGGGGTAACATTTTTTCATTTATATTTTGTTTAGATGTCTGCGTACACAAAAGAGCCGAGAGTTTCACCTTCAATCTTAACCTGACCCTATTACCTTTTGGTTAGACTTGAGATTTAGCCTAAAGACACTTTGACCCGTTTCGGGCTCTAGTTTCTTGATCATTACACCTACCTGTCCGTCTTACCATGCAGTTCGGCAGGTTCACTTTCGTTGCTGATTTGGTAATCGCTCCCTTGGCCATCTCGCCAACGAAGGTGGTTTGACATTTGCCGCAAACGTCTAGAATAAGTTAGAAGTGAACTTTATAAATTTTGCTTCAATAAATGACACACTTCCTTTCTTATACGATATGAATGAACTTTACAAGAAATGTTGGCTTTACTTCCTGTCTGATTCATCTGCATGTCAAGGAGAACGAATACTACTATTTGTTGTAAACTGGCTAGTCACCTGGTCCTTTAAAGTTATATAATATAAATAACGGAGAAAATTTAATCTGCTTGTGCGTTTCATATAATTACCAATTCCTAATTAAATAAATTAACTGAGTAGCAAATTCATTGTTTAAAAGTTTTTCGTTATTCATTATTGTAGAAGATATATAATTTAAATGGAAACGCAAAGGTCTAATGTGACAAACTTAGTAATAACATTTAAAATTATGTTCATTTTCTTGCAAAATGTTAAAAAATGGGTATAATTATTTAAAAAAATACGACATTTTTACAAATGCATTACAAAACAGCAACTATCATTTTATGCTGTGTCTGAAATCCTTCAGGCGTTTCGGACATTTCTTATGCTCCCACTCTCAGACATTAAATCTGCAAGGACAAAAATTTCCGCAATCTCTGAAGAACTCTCGAATTTAGTCTATAATAATTTATGTCCATTGCGTTTATCCATTTTTAGTACCTGCTTTACAACACAACCGGTTAGAAATTTGGTAACGCTGAAACCGATCATTTGGATATGTCTCACACTAAACCCTTATACTTTGTTACCAACTCATAGCCTCGCAGCCCAGGAGGGGGAAAGGATGTGAAAAAATTACCAGTGTAAAAGTAGGACATGGGGTTTTTCACCCTATAGGGCCTCATTCCCTCTCGTAATGTATATATTTTTTTCTTGACGAAGATCATGTTTTTCTGTATATGCCGTTCTGTTTTTTTCTCACAGGTTCATCACCTACAGAGAAAACATTGCGAAAAGAACCCCCTTCGTTCTTTTGCAATGACCTGCTGGGATAAAATTGCTAGATACTGATCTTGGGATAAAATATTTTCTCCCACTTCCATTAATTAAAATCTGTGTAGCTGTCTTCACACCCTTGTCATTTATTGCTTTGACTTACATTAATAATTCATGATGTAGAATTTATGTATAAAATATATCTTTGTGGACAAGTATTTACTCTTAAACCTACGCAAAGTAATATATATATATATATATATATATATATATATATATATATATATATATATATTGTCTTTTTGAGTGACAATAGCTGACAGTGAGGAGCGAGAATAAACTTTAATGTAATTATTTAATAAATTTTCAATTGCAAAATGAATTTTTAAATTGCATTAAAACGGAAATGGCCTATATACATTGTGGTAAATTATAAAACTAGCAGGGAATGAAAAAAGAAAGTTTAAAAATAGAAATCTAAGTAATATATCTGATCTTAAATATGAAATCAGAGTATTTCAAAACGCAATTTTAATATGCTTTAACCAACATCAAACACAGTTTTGTCAAAAACCCATAATTGAGGTGCGAAAGCGTAATCTTTATTATATGTAAAAATGAAATAAAATTTTGTTGATAGTCACAGAATTACATGCATATAATAATAAATTTTAAATATATGCTATCTGTAAATAATTTTTAATGTTTCAGTGGGTAGCATAATATACACTTTATATATCTTAATAAACAAACGAAAAAGCTAAACTCATTGTAAAAATATATGACCAATGAAAATACTTTTTAACCGGTAACTTTTAAGTACCTACCGGCCACGGGCCAGTGATGAAAATTTTTAATTTGTAGCTTTAGGGTGTGATGCATAATTATGCACTTCAGCACAAGCATACAATGAACAATGGCATTTGGGCAATACTAGAGAAAATTTTTATACCCCTGTCGTATGAGAATTTGTATAAAAATCATTGGCATAATATTATGCAGTTTATATTTAAAAAGCACCCATCAGATTCATATGGTTCATCTGACTAATACAATTAAGTTCTTGCGTAATTAAATTGATAAAAAGCAGACGATCGTTTCGGAAACGCGCGAGTTTTTTCTTCAGTGCGAACAAGCCAAGAACTTAACACAAAATTGAAAATTGCTTTTTATCATTTTTGCGTAGCAGTTTACGTTGGAATTTCCTATTGCTATTGCGCGAAAGCACGTTCCGTATTTAAAAGTAAGTTTGTTTGTTTTTTGCGCTAATTATACCGATAAGTCACTTTTGTTAACATTGTTTAACTAATTCCAATATTACTTTCGTATAAAAAAGGTTAAGGCTATATATTTTATGTCTGTATAGAACATAAAAATGCTTACTGTGACGTGTAAAAGCTGCCTAGTCATGACATTTTCTTCATTTATTTAAATTTTTATTCAAAACGTCTAGAATTTCTCTATTTTTATTGCTTCTATAACACTCTTAAAAGCCAGATTATATACTGTAGGGTCTTTAAATATAGCCCAGTACTTCAGAACTATCATCTTCCTTTTCTTGCGGGCAAACAATATCCTGTCCTAGCCTAGCAGATGTCGATTGGAATATACCAGGGACTGACAGTTGCCATTGTTTCATCTTCGAAAAAATAGAAAAAAAAAAGAAAAGAAAACGAAATATCCGAATCTCCCCCTCAAAATCGCTAAAACAAATAGGAGCCTGTCCCGGATATGCAGTTATGGCATATACTGCCGAATGACACGCAAATTTGATAATGCCTTGTTTGTTAACACGAAGGAAATTTCGATATATCCAACGCGCAGGTGAAACGAATATGCGTGTACTAGAATACAAGGGTGTATTAAAGTCCTATGAATTCGGCCTTTGTATCGATGAGGGATTTCCGCATATTATTTATTCATGTAAAAGTCGGGCAGAAATACCGAAAAACAATTTAACGGATATTTTCGGTAGTTGCATGTTTCTGCTTTTTACTTTCCCTATATACATAGTATAATGTATAGGGAAAGTGTTGGGGCGAGGTCGAAAATTCGAATTTAAGTTTTCGACGGGAAGAGCACGTTTCAAATATCCCTGAACACGAATCGATCGTTTTGAAGTAGTTTGTTTTGTGTGTGAGTCTGTGGAGACGATATCTCACGAACGAATGGAGCGTTTCAAACGAAATTTGGAACAAAATTCGAATCTGAAAGTACTGGATGCCTATTGATTTAAAACTCAATCGAATGTTGGACCCCCCCCCCCCCCCAATTTTAGAATGGCATTTCAAAACATTCATCAATCAGAACCTTCAATAATGCTATGTAAATAATCATTTCTTATATAAATTTTCATTAGAAAATGATTAACATAAATTTCAGGACGCTAGCATAAACCATTCTTAAGATATTGGACCTTATTTCAAATATATTTATAAAAAAATCACAAAATTAATAACTATTGTGAAATATGTTCTCTTTTCATATGTAATATTATGCGGTAAATTTATTAACATCATTCTCGTGGATCTAGTTCTCTCCATTCACGAGAGAAGATACTTTGTGTAATGGTTTTGTATTTTGACGCCTAACAATTAGTCAACAGTTGTTTATATATAAGAAATGCACGTCTCTCCATTTGTCTGTAAGGCTTGGCAACTAATTTAGTGAAATGTCGTCAACATGATGCTGTTTCGCCCCAGATTGACGATAATATCGTTAAAATTACGAAAATGACGTTATGTTAACGAAAATGAAGCCAAATTGAATTAATTATTCAAATATTTTAATATATGGACTATATTGCTTATTGCAGATGCTATCAATATTGATAATTGTTAATTAATAGTTGCGTGAAATATAAGTTGGTAGGGTTCTTTAAAATAGATTTACATGTTATCGTTTGGAAAAGCGCCAATTGTACAATTCAACATTAAGATCTTATACATTATTTTTTCACTCTGAATGAAGTCAATTCATTGTATTATATAGAGAAAGTCATGTGCTGCCCACATCAGATTTTGTTTTTCGCCCCTACAATTAACTGGCAGCTTTTATAAATTTTGTACACCTGTGTAAATGATTACAAGCTTAATTAAAAAATAAAGTATAATTTTTTATGCAGAAAAAAGACGAATTTTCCCCAATAAAAGTAATTATCACAGAATATATGAAATCGGTTTAATGCATTCATTATTATTCTATATAACTGGATTAAGTATTAAAACATTAACATACGTGGATAGTGGGTGTTTACATTATTTGGACGTATCAATTATTTCTGGTAAAATCTAAAAATTTTACAGCAAATTTTCAATAAATTTTCAATAATTTTCAATCAGTTTGAAACATTTAAATTAGATTATAATTTTTTCCTAAAAAATTGGAGAAACTTTTCCCATAAAAATAATTTATATGGAATGCATGGAATCATATGTGTACCTTATTATTTAGTGTAACTGGATTTTGAACAACTATTACAAATTTAACATGCGTGAATATCGGGTGTTTACATTAATTGAGCGCATAAAATATCTAACTATTATATCTCTATTAAAAACTGTAGAATTTGTATTCCGTTATATACTTCTACTATTAAAATCGGTTCGGTCACGCTTAAGAAATTACAACACAGCAGGAAAGGAACTCGGACCCAAATAAAATACATTGTGTACCATAACTTCATGATGGCATTCAACTGGAAAGTTTTTGTTATAGCGGAACTGCTGAAATACTATCCAAGGCCATCTTGCTTGTAAGCAACAGCCCCTGAAGGGGCCCCCTTAAATTACCAGGTGAACACTTTGAACACTCACAAAGCTGGTGATTAACTGGGGAGTGTCCGTGAAGCCCATGACCTATTTTTCGGCCTCATTTCCACCAACGGTGCGCCCCCCCTCTTCCCCAATACGAACCATCATTATTAAGGTCCAAGTATTTGGAAACAAACACACGTTTTATTTTATTTTTTTCCCCTACACATAAAATTCGAGTTAAAAAATAATGCTTTTCGCGTGGCCTTGTGCTGTCAGATGGAAGTATTGAGGTCACATTAGCTTTAAAAAATAAAGCGTGGGGCCCCTTTAGGGTAACTTTAAACAGGATGCCCTGTTGTTAGGGCTTTTACGCCCTTCTAGAATGTTTCCTGTTTATTATTTTACCATTAGTAAATGTCGACTCTTGTCTACAGAGGATCAATTAAGAGTTTTTTCGCGTGACTCTTTGGAAAATTGCAACATCCCGTATTTTCTTGAAGGACTTTTTTTTTTGTTGTTGTTAAACTCTTCAGTTGACGTGAAGCTGTTATCTTCGCAATCATTTTCAATATAAAGAAATCACATTTGGGTTCCCAACGTTTATTCATAAATTTAAAAAAATTGCGTTATTTTAATACCAAATCGTAAGAAATCGAATCTTTCTACGGTATAAATGGGAAAATTCAGGGTAAAAGATGTGCATCGTTTATGTTAAATTTTAAAACTGCAATCTGCAGAGCGAAACTCGTGGATACATGCCCCCCCCCCCCCCCCTCCCTCCTAAGAAAATTTTCTACTTTCATAATTTAAAAATTTTGATGCATATAGATTTTACTGAGCATAAATTAATATTTAATCAATGCATCTCTAACATAGTTTCGAATTTTAACTTTCGAGTCGTTCTTTCTGATATGCTTAGGGGCAAAACGGTCAGAATAGAAAATTATTATTGTGAAAAAAAGGAAAAAACTTATATGAAATATACAAAAAAAAAAAGGGGGGGGGGGGGGCTGGTATTTCTAGAAAGGCTATATCTGACTGATATTTCGACAGGAAAGATCGTACAGTTTGATTGAATAGTATCCTATACAAGTTATTGTTTATAATTCACATTTTATATTTCAAAAGAAAGTTCAGTTGGACATTTCCCATGAAAGAAATTACTATGTAATTTATAGTTCACACAATAAAGTAACATTTCTAATCCTACATTAATCGATTTAACATGTTTGAAACAAATTTATTTTTAAATAATTTTTCTGATAATTTATTTCCGATTACCATTGAATTGTACCCTATCATTGCACTGTCTCGAATAAAATGACTATAAGATAAATTACAATTGAGTTCGGGGTATATACGAGAAAATCTCCCCTTGAATTGCATGGCTATTTATTATCCTTCTAAAATATGTGTAGTTATAGGTTAATTTATCTTGCCGCTTTGAAATTTAAAAACAGCATGTTACACTGACAAATAATGTTTGGGCATAAAAACATTTCAAATAAAAATTTAATTTTCTGAAAGGTAATTAAATATGCAATTTAATGAAATCATATTAATGCTACAGTCAAATCGAATGAGAGAGAGATTGGTCAATAAAAATGTTAACCTAAAACCTAATAGATAATGTAATAATATAATAGATAATATAAGGGTCAATAAAAATTTTGACTTAAATATAATAGATTAGAATCGTGAATCGTTGCATTGAGATTAGTTACGGTCAACAAAGCCTGACTGTAAATATATTTTAATCCCAATATTTTATAGCAGAGTTTTCACTAATCTGGCAGCTCGAACTGGCAACTCAAATATTTTGTGTTTGACGTGGACATTATATATTTCAAACTACAATATATATCGAAAAACGGTTTTTTTTCAGAGTGTTATCCAAACCTTTCTGAACAAATGTACCAAATTTTATATTTTTGTATGCTATAGTTTTTGCGGTATGAAGCTGAGGAACAAGAAATTTGTCAAACAGCGGCGGCAGCTACATTTTTTAATATAGAGAGATTACTTTACATTTATCTTTAAAGTGTTAATTAAATAGTAAATTATCAGAAAATTAAAGCCTAAATGTTTCAGTTTATATCTTAAATAAATTTTAAAATAATGGAATGAGTTTGTTTTAATTTAAAATTAAATAAATTTTTAATTTAAAATTAAATAGATCAGTAGGACAACTAAGCTAACATATGTTTTTTACTAGTTTATCTTTCATTTGAATTAAATTTTAGGCTTTGTATTTCACGTTATGTTGCTATCAACTCTATGAACAAAGCAACCAAGTCTAAGAAAAAAATAAGAATAAAATACATTAAAATGTCTGGATCAAATGCCCCCCAACGTTTAAAACTACAATATTTATGACTTTTTTTTCGAAATGGTCTCGAAAAATATTCTGAACAATAGAATTTTTTTTCTAGCCTTGTATTTCGAGAGACGTTATTGAGGTCAAATTACTAAATAAAAAGTAAATACAAAAAAGAACCTGTGAGGCCCTTTTAAGGGTGCAGTAAGGAGAGAGTGCAGCAAGAGGTGCATTACCAAACCTTCCTATTTCCTGTATCCTGGTTCAACTTCTAGCATGCACCATCACAGTGACGAACGAAATAGAATTGCACTTTTTTTTGTACATTAATCGGGGGTGCCCCGTACCCCTCACGGTTCCCCATCTTCTAAAAAATCCAGTAACCCTAATATAGTTTTTTTTTTTTTTTTTTGCTCGTCCTCCTTAAATCTTATAGGGAGGGCACGGTTTTTTCAGATTCTCATCAAAAGTGTAATATGTGTGTCACATAGAAAATGTTCTGATTTTGAATAGTGTATTGCTCCTAGGGCCCTCCATGAATTTGTGCCTTTGAACTTAGGGTTACTCCCACGTCCTAGTTTGAATTAGATCCTACTTCGGGTGCTCAATTTCTTATTCGGACTTTCCATATAGATTATTTATTTATTTTTTGTATCAAGTGATAGAGTTCAAATAACATTTTGCTGCTTTTTAAAAGCTTTTATTTGCATTTATGAACCACTATCAGTTTTTCTCGTGAAAAAGTTCAAGTAATTTAATGATAATTTCAAAATAATCACTGTGAGTGAGGAAAAAAAAACATTTAAAAAAATATTTTATTGATTTATTACTCTATTAGTTCTTTGCATGAAGCAGTTCCAGTTACTTACTGAAAATTGTTAACTAATTACAAAAGAACTTTTTAAAATTTACAAGTAGGCAGAGCTGATTACAAATGTAGCTAATTACAAATTGCAAGAAAATCCATACAAATACCATTACTTTTACTTTTATTTCTTGTATAACATATTATTTAATCATTAATATGCATTTAGAAAAACGAGGACTTAACAGTTCTTTAAAAATGGTTTTGATAAACTTGATATGTGGTTACAAAATAAAATGACTAACACCTATCCCGCATGAAAGAATGAGGCACGAAACTGCTTAGAATTAGTAAATGTGGCCACATTAGGATAGATTTAAACAGCTTTCTCTACGAGAGTAAGAGACAAGAGGTAAAAGAAAAAGGTGCAAAATCTACTTCGACGCGAAGAGCTTGCAATTCCGTCCCAGTAGCTCAACGGTAGAACCTCAACTGGCCAGTACGACGATCCATAATTCGGTTTCCGTTGGGGCAGCAAAATGGCGCCTGAACAAATCAATCCTGTAGGTTACTACAAAGATGTCGGAGGTCTGAATGTGACCCTAGTATAACTAGCACGGATTCAGTGGACTCTTTTATATTAGGCGCCGATTTCAATCCGGAGGTCAACGACTACGCAGAAAGCTAACCTGGAGGGTAAAAATAGCAGCAGGAGACTAATCCAAGGTAAAAAAAGCAGGAGATGGTCAGTTAGATTGTGAGTTGCGCGCTAATCTGAAATTAAAAGGTGGAGAATGCAGAGTTTGACGATAACAGTTTGCAATTCCGTCATAGTAGCTCAACGGTAGAACGTCGGCTGGCCAGTACGAAGATCCGTGGTTCGATTCCCGGTTGGGGAAGCAATGTTCTTTACAAGGTTTTGTTTAACCAGGGGCGGATCATATTTAGCAGCCTGAAGTGAAATACTGTGAATTGATAATATTTTGGAAAAAATAAATAATTGTATATTTATATATAAAAAAAATGTAACTTTTAGTACCCCAATCAGTCTGTATAGTTTTTATTAAGTTTTTTTTTATATAATTTTATAAAAATTTTGCATTCGCGATAGGAAATAGTGTATATTAATTACACAGCAGTTGTTAATCCTGTGAATCATTTTAGATTTAAGTTATTTATATAAAAATTAATGTTTGGAAGCAAATAATTGATTATATCATTTGCAACTAAAAATAAGAATACATCATTTAGTTACTATATTTCTAAATTATTTCGCGCCTTCTCTATGGGAAAAAAAATGAATGAAACGCTGGGGTTAACATTTCACTGCCAGACAAGAAATTTTTCTCGACTTTATCATTATGGAGGGGCAGATCACCAATGTGAACTTATCTGGCTCTCTTTCAAGCCCTTGTATATTCTTTGCGTGTATGCGCTGAATATATAACTCCTCAACTTTCCTCAAAAGACACATAATAATCAATAACCAACTAATAAAATATAAACAAATAAAGTTGCCGCAAGTGTGATAAAATGCAAGTTAACAAATTTTCTACAGTACTTGTATAGGTCATATCCATGTGCGCCTCGTGGTATACTAAAATTATTTTCTTTAAATAATGACGAATTGCATATAATGGCGAATGGCCAATAGTAAAGATGGCGATATAATGAGGGGCTTCCAATATATTTAACATGGAGATCGTTTAATTTTTCTGCAATGCTGGTCATGAACACTGGTGGTGAAATATAGAGTGGTGTTATATCAAGGATTGGCTATATAAATAACCTATTCATGTTTAAACAAATCTTGTTTATCGGTGCCATAGCTTTCTGCACTGAGAATATTCACTTTTCTCTCATTTTTTTAGATTTTTATTCTATAAAAAAGGAACTCCAAAATAAGAGGGAGCAAAATCTCAAATCAAGTTATCTATATTTATTAACCATTTGTTTTATTTCTATCCGTCATTTGATATTTTAGTGTATCACGCGAGCAGACAATATGTCTCAGTTTTGTATATAAATCATCCATGATTTATTCTTTCCTTTATCTACTTACACACCAAACTGTTCAACTTAAACTTTCCTCTTTAATACCGATCTGCGTCTGCATATACTGCTACGTACTTATTTACTATTGGCTCCTATCTTAATTATGAAATGAAATAGAAGATTATTTTTCATTTGTCTTTTAATGAATTAGGAACATATTTCCTTTTAAAGTTCGTTGGCTGTGTATGTCTTTATTATTGATATTATTACTATTATTCATTTAAATGAACTGTGGTTTGTACAGTTTTCCTATTTTAGTGACTGTTACGATGGTTTTAACTTTTGATTATACCAGAAAAAACTTTCATAAGAGAGCATTGTTTTTTTAGGCATTTAGCTTATATTTAAAACTCACCTATTAAGTGTAAAATATGTTAAAATCATTACAAAAGCACGATAGATTTTAAATACAAAAATATTCTAAAAAGTACTGTATACAAATAGTTCTATATTATTCATATATTTATATCTTTACTTCTGCTTCACAAATTAAAAAAGTTCACTTGAGAATAGTTTAAGTGTGTCTAGAAACGCGAAAATAAAAAAAATTCTTTCATACAATATAGAAAAAACGATGTATTCACATACAAATAATAAATTAAAGCGAAATAACAAGTAGTGCTATACATAACTGTACACACACAAGTATTGAAATGGTGTTCTTTTGCTTTAGAATTTAGCATAGTGTCGACAATTTAAATTTTAATTATCGCCTCTCAATAAAAAATGCAACTAGAATTAGCCCAATCTTCTAACCGTAGAATTCTGGTATTTAACGCGTTTTTTAATCTATATATAGAATAAAATTATTTTGCGGTAAAATCATATTTTAAGGTAGAAAGTTTAAATATCTAATTGCTTTGGGCAAAACACAGCTTTAAATTCTATTTAACATGCATTAAATGAAAATATTGAATATTAACTTTTTAGTTTAACATTTAGGCAAAATCATTTGAGGAAATTCTATCTAACCTAATTGTTGCATATACTTATTTAAATTATTTATGCAATATTTATTTAAATTAATTATTTATGCTTTTCACTTCATTGCCATCTTTACGTTATTTAAATTTTTAAAATCTGTCAGTTTAAAAAACGTTGAAAATGAGATTTTCCTATTTTGGTTGAAGCAGCCCGTTTGAATTATTTGTCCTTAGCCGAAACTTGAAACTGTCATATTTTTGTTTAAATTAACTGTTTACATGTGGTTTAAATTAACTCACAGAGATGTTGTTTTATAGTTTTGTAACAAGGATCGGGCTTTGAAAATAAAAATATAGACTACTAACCGGAAAGTTTAAAACTTTAACAAACTAATTTAGAGAATAAAGCAAAACCCATCACTAAATCCCTTTCTAATCAAACAAAACCACTTTAAAAAATAAACGACAAAGTTTCGCATTCTTTGATTATGTAGGTCTTATTTCTCACAAAATAATAAGATAAATAAAATAAAATTGGAGTCAAGGCAGCCTACACCCACAAATGTTCCCATGATATAGATATAAATATAGAAACCTCAAGTTGGAACAAGCACTGGAAAAACATACCGCGTTTTTAATGATGTGGAGGGGAAAAATAAGAGTCAGCATATGGCGTAAAAAAGTGTCGTGAAAATAGAAAATAACTAAAAATTATTTTTGCGGAGAAAAAATTCTAACCTGTGCAAGCACGCTTTCCCTTCTTTTGCTAGGTTTGTCTTGTTGACTACCCCGAGTGAGCGCGTCATGTTGTTTCTTTCTTTCTTTTATTTATTTTTTTTTTTACGTCCTTTTTTCTGCCTCTCTCTTTCTTCTTTTTTGCACTTCAACCTGCTGGCGGAAGTGAAAGTGGGTTTCGGCCTGGTTCGGGGTTTCGGGTTTGAAGGGGGCCATGTACAAAATGTATTTAACAATTCTAGGGATCATTTTTAATTCGATTTGAAAAAAATAAATTGATTTGCTGTTTATCCAATATAGTTTTATAATGAAAATTGTAATTAGTTTTAAAATAGCCGTATAATAGCCGTAATCAGCTAGAATATTTTTTGGATATGGATATTTTGATTTAATTTTTTGTATACATAACGTTTATCTCATTTAATATTATTTTACCTTTTGTACTGTGACAATCAGATTTACTGTTTAACTGAAATATTTTTTAATTAAATTTAATGGTTTAATTAATAATTATATTAACTATAATGCAAATAGCAATCTCTTTTAATACAGCCACATTAATCAACTAATAGGATCGGGATATTTCGATTACAATTAATTGTTGTTTTATTCCACAGATATTAATTTGTAGCATTCGATTCCATTCATTTTAGTTGCTGAACATTTAATTCGTGTGATAATATTTATTTCCGAGAACAATAACTTTCTAATTGTTTTAATGTTGTGCTTACAAATCTGTCAAATAGTTTGACGAAGTGTACTTTGTTATATTCTGTGATAATCCATTTCTGTGAAATACTGAGCTATATAAAGTAATTCTGGAAATTTACAAGAATAGCAATCAACATAGAAACGTCCTTATGATTTAGTTTCTTTAAAATCTGAAATTTAAATAAAAATTTATTTATGTAAATATGACGCACGTTACTAGTGAATAGTTTCAAATGCTTAATGCGTTACTTTTGTAATACATTTTTTTTAATAACTGAAATTTTCACTTATAGATAAAATTGAGCCTAAAAAATACTAAACTTTTTTTTTTAAATAGCAAAGAAATTATCGCAGCGTGAACGCTTAGTTTATTAACGCACGAGGAATCGTTCGTAAATTTCTAGATTTTTAGGAAAACATACTTTTACTGTGTGTTAAATTTTTTTTTTTATGTCTGCTATCAAAGAAGTACAAAAATTTGTATGCTCACAAGCAGCAAATCTGGTCATCGCGTTTTGCTTTGTCTAACATACATAAATTAGTTTATCGATACGCTGAGATAAATCTTATCTATCAAAAAGGTAACGCAGCTGTGCGCTAACAGTTAGTTAGATGTTTAATTTGGGATAAAGTAACAGATAAAATATTTTCGCTTTTTGAAAAAATAACTACATTTAAATTTTGGCATCTTTCTCATAGGTAAATAGATTGTTTATTTAGCTTAAAGAAATAAAAATGTTATGATTGTTCTTTAAACATACACTGAAATCTTAAACGAATGCATATTTTGAGTTTATATCGGCGTGCAAGATTAACCAGAAGTATATAGATAGTTATTTAGAAAGGTTTCATGGATAACTTTCTAAAGAAGCAATCTATATTATATTAATTTTGCATGATTGGAAACCCATGAATACTAATCATTTTATCAATACTGCTTGAACGGTTGATTTACTAAAAAAAAAAGTTTAAATTATATTATAAAACGTTAACTAAAAGTATATAAGATACTAAGAAAACATATTTTATCTAATTGAAAACAACTTGGAACTAAAGTAGCCGATTTGATTTCCCAACTTAACGGTTTTAGTAATTTTTTTTTTTTTATGCATGTTCATATCACTCGCTCATAATTAACCCAGAACAAAACCTAAACTCCTCCTCCGAGAATAAATTCCTTTGTTATTTAAAGTAACTGAAAGAGCAAATGCAATTTGCTTACGGTCCCGTAACCTGGTAGAGTTTTTTTCAACTTGTAACATTGAGCAAGAACCGCTTTGATGTAAGACAACGTAAACTTTGGAGCATCCGTGAGCTATAAGGGCCAAGGTCTAGCTGAAAATCCCTTCTGTACTGGAAGAAGTGGCTGAAACGGGGTGAAGCATTTCAATGAGCTGTTACTTGTCTTTGCTTGTAAACAGGACCTGATTAACGGGAGGTCATGCGGGGCATTTGCCCTGGGCTCCAAAATTTACTATAAAACAATTTTTTTTTTAATAAATCACATTTTTAAATACCATTTATATATTTCTAATAGAAACATTCAAAATATATATGTTTATATCACTAACATGATACTAAATAGGAAAGCCATAATGAATTTATAGTTAGTTCATCAAGAAATTAAAAATGAAGAAAAGTGGAATTTCTCAAAATCACAGTGTCTTAGATGGAAAATATAATGATGAAGTAATTTCAATATTCAATAAAGGTAATAATTTACTGAATCTCGAGTGTATATAGGTATTTAATATAAGGTAAATCAAGGTGGGAGGCTAGATATATATAAATATATATATATATATATATATAAGAAGCACAGTAAGCAATATATATATATATATATTTATTGCTTACTGTGGATGATAATTTTTAAGTTAGAGTAGCCCGAAATATAGGTTACATGTTATCATCCGGTAAAGCGCCAAATGCACAATTCAACGTTCAAAACATTGTGCTGTGGATCTTATACATCATGTTTTCGCTGGGTAAGAAGTAAATTCATTGCATTATGTAGTGAAAGTCATGTGATGCCCACATCAGAACGCCACCATGTAAATAAAATAAGAGGTTAAAAATTATAATTAAATATACATTTTTAAAGAGGAATTTGTTTTACATTCGCCAATATTAGTTAAATGTATTATGTTAAATCTAGAAAGCTGCGCCAAACAAGACCGCAGTTATATGAAATCATAAATTAAACAAATAATCGCGGATTATCATTTCCAGACTTTTCTTTTGGGGGGGATGGAGAGTTGGTTACTAAATATTTTGTTTCCGATGTGTCTCTGGAGGGGGGGGGGGGGGGGGTATGACCCTCAACCCCCGCCCCTTTCGCCGACGCCACTGTATTGTATTTGAAATTTATTTTAAGATGCGCACAATATGCTTGTTGTATTTCATCGATATATATTAAATTACAAGGCTTTACGAGAGTAAAAAATTCAGTGCAAAATTGACTCTGACCATGAATGTATATTGCTTTCCAAACTAGAATTAGTTTTTAATGATATGATATTCGAAAGAGATTACTGTATATATCCTTTTTAGTTTAATATATATATATATATATATATATATATATATATATATATATATATATATATATATATATATATATATATATATATATATATATATATATATATATATATATATATATATCAAATCTCAGTTTCTTAAAGTCGTTGCATATTTAGCCCTATTTTTTTTTAGTTGACACATTTTCTTCTATTTTACTATACTACATCTCCATGTTCCGTTCACGCACTTGGAAATCTCTGTTATAAGAATTATTGTCGACGCTTAAGTGAGCGGTGATGGGGACAACAATGTGCAAAATGACATCGTAGAGCAAATGTGGGTCAACTTAGATTCAAAACACGGCTGCTCCAGTAAGTGCATAGAAATTATATTAGTTGCAAGTGACTGGTGCTGTTTTGAGTCGGATTTATATTCAGTTTTTATATGGATTTTATTACCCAAGTGTCAAAACCTTGGGTGAATTTCACAATGAAGTTGTCAAACACAGAATATTGTTCATAACTTCCACGCGTCCTTTCAGTTGCCTCGAAATTTATGTAGACCTTGGTGTTATTTTCAGTCTCTCTTGCGTCAATTGTTATGTATGTTTGTTTCCTGCTTATTCTTTCTGCCGCTTTACTCCATGCCGCTAGGGTTGGGTAGAACTTTGATTTTGTTCTGATACGTGTGACATAACATATTTTATCATAAAAAGTCCCAGAGATATGTTTAAACAAAGTTGGTGAGGGATTAATCACAAATTAAAATGTAAATGCTTACAGCAAGAGTGCAAATGACGCAACGCAGAAATGCATCATAGGCTAATAATATCTGCCTCTTATCTTTAATGGATCTTTGGTATGGATGGAAAACATTTTGAACAAGCTTTGTAATCTTTGTGTAAAGTTATTATTTCTACACAGTGTAGATACTTTTGTACCAATAAATAGCAAAATTATTATTTATTTATGTAATCATTGTTTTCTTTCGTAATTTGTGTATGACCCCTGAAACGCGATCTGCCGATATAATTTCCCCCCTCTGAGAACCACCAACCCATGTCGATGCATCAAAAAGTGGTTTAAGTCAGCATTTTTGTCTTTTCATATCTCTGGAACTTTTTATGGTAAAATGCTGAAATTTTGTACATTACCTTACTAGTGTATGGGGCACATTTTACTCATTGGAAATGTTTTTGTACGGGGGCCGTATAAAACTTTTAATTTTGTATTTCTTAAAATTTAATTCCCTTGAAAATTTTAATCGATTTCATAAAATTCTGTACCTTTTCTTACGTAACTTTGCAATTTATTATATATGTCTAAGAACAATATTTAAGGAATAAAAGCCGAGGTCATTGATTTGGGGACACCCTGTGTGTGTATATATATATATATATATATATATATATATATATATATATATATATATATATATTATAATAATAATAATAATAATAGTTTGAAAGTCCAATGAACGAAAGTGAGAAGCTGCAACTCAATATATATATATAAATAAAAATTGAAGGATTTTAATCGAAAATTATGCATAAACTACTGTATGTACAAAAAAACCCATCTCTAGCATATCTGTTACAAATGAGTAACTATAAGCCAAGACTAAGGATAAAGATAGAAGGTAACATATCACTACAATGGAAAGGGGGATGAGAAGAATATTAGGATTCAAAAATCACAATTAAAAGTATATAAAAGTAAATAAAAATAAAACTCGGCAAAAATGAGAATAGGCAATAATAATCAACTCAAGATAAGAGATTAAGAATAGAGAACAATCAATTGAAACTACACAAAAAATGGCGGTTAGTTCGAAATTGCATTCTCATCAGGACAGCCATAATATATATATACATATATATATTATATATATATATATATATTATATATATATATATTTAAGGAATGTAAATGAATATATAAAAATAATATGGGAGAAAATTGAGATTATTATTATTATTATTTTTTGTATTTGAGAAACATGAATATTAATAGATAAGTATGTATGAGTGGTATACATTTACAAAAGCACACTGGGTTAATGCTGTTGTGAAGGAGATATACACTGACGTAATTATACAAAATTCTAGTAGTCTAAACAAATTTTAATAGATTCGTTTATGATTGGGAACATTTTACCGCATGGACAATAAATTAGAATAATTTTTTTTTATCTATTTTTATATATTTCTGATCGGCCGCCACGTTGTGGGTTCGAATCCCACGTAAGACATGGATGTTGTGTGATGTGGGTGCAGTGTGTTCCGCCCCCCTCTGGTGCGCCTGGGGCAACGTCCTAGGACGGCGAAATGGTTCACGATTCCGGCCGAATAGAGTCTAATGCCTGGCCATTTGAAATATATATATATATATATATATATATATATTTCTAAATGTCCATATTGAACTATGTTTACAAGTTTTATTGTGACAAAGGGGGAGGGGGGTCTCTCCAAGTCATTGATTTTTTTCGACAACCTAATCATCAAATACATTTATTTTTCTTGTCAGATACAAAATTTAATTTCAGAATTTTATCTACACTTTCCAATTAATACTTTAATTTTGTTTTATAAATTCTCAAAGTCTATTGATTATCTCTCTTAACAAGTAAAAGCTAGTTTACAGAACAAGCCGCTTTATGGAGTCATGGTAATCTACATAAATAGAATTGAAAATCTGTCTGTTTGTTTATTTGCTTGTTTAATTGTGTGTATGCCTCATCATCACTGGAGAACAGCTGCACCGAATTGGATGACACTTTTGGAGTAGACTTGGAATAGCCTCACTTAAAATGTAATCCATGTTTTGAGTTTCTTGGACCAGGGACTGTCTAGATATTAATTAAAAACGGACAATTAAACCTTCCATAGAGATAGCATTATGCAGACGATATTTTTTTCACCAATTTATTAGAAGAAAATTATATCATGTCGCTTAGCAACGGCTTTAAATTCAATGTGTTTATGCGGCAGACCATTTTTATTCAATCTTTTCTGATTTAAATAATAAAGATATGTATATAAAATAAATTTCACCGATATTGCATTTGTGACTGGATTATATCAATTACGGTCTTCAGGTTTAAGCATTATTATTATTGATATTTTCTGAGATTATTGTTATTTTGACAAAGATTTTAGAAACTCGTGTGTTGTTGTAGTACGGGTAATCTTAACGAGGGTTATAGATATTTTCAATTTGTTACGTCATCTGTTTTATTTTGGCAAAGGTTTTAGAAACTCACATGTTGTAGTACGTGTAATCTTCTACTAAAACACGGGTATATCTTCTAATATTCGCACATATAAGTAGTATGGGTCCCATACAATTTTAGCGCTTTTATTTTGCATAGATGGATTCAACTTCATACTTTTTGTGAATGTGTTTACAAGCGGGACCAGGATGTTTTATTCTTCAGCTGCCCATGAAGATAATTTTGTATAGCGAGAACAGAGATTCCTAAACTTCTTTTTAGGAACATTAAATTACATATTTTAGTAGAATATTTTGATTAACAATATCATTTAATATACTATAGGAATTTGCACATGATTGTGAATTTTAAGTTTTTTATTATATACTTCGAAGAACGGGTATACTGCTATTAATCCTATATTTTCTCTTTTTTGGATATATTTGTCCATTGTTTTAAAAAGGAAACAAATGTTTGAAATGGACGCAAAGAAAGTAATTTTTGAACGAAACAAGATAGTGAATTTTCATAGTTTGGTGTAATTACCGTTAATTAAATGTCAAATTTTCCCAATTCGCTGTAGTCAATTTGGGTTGGAGATATTGTTACCAAATCCGTCTTTAAATTGTCGCTAAATTTGTCGCCATGCGTTATATAAAGATAATCATACGGGGAGGACTTTTCCTATATAGCATCAACCGGTGATTTTAAGTTCTAATCAATAGATGTTTTTTCTTATAAATGGAACGAGCTAGATTAACGAGAATGATGTTAGTAAATTTGTCTCATAATATTGCATATGGAACATCAATTTATTTAATTATAATTGCTTCTTTATTAATTTTATATAATTTTTTTGATAAATTTATTTGAAAAATGTACAATATCTCGAGAACGGTTTATGCTAACATTCAAAACATTGTCATTCGTTTTGTAATAAAAAATTATATATGAAATAATTATTTATTAACATTATTAAAGGTCGTGATTTTTTAATGATTTTTTTTCTTCAAAAATTCATTCGAACATTAGAAGTCTTACTAACATTCATTCATTCATTCGAACATTAGAAGTCTTACGGACATTCATTCATTCGAACATTAGAAGTCTTATGAACATTCATTCATTCGATCATGTAATCAATAGAATTTAAGTGTTCACTGAATCGTACCTAATTTTTTTTCAAAACGCATCATTCGTTCGTGAGATATCGTTTCTCCAGACTTACGGACGCGCGCACGCACGCACGCACACACACACATCACCTCAAAAACATTCGTTTTGAGTTCAGGTATGCTTGAAACGTGCTCTTCCGTCGAAAACTCTAATTCGAATTTTCGACCCCGTCACAATCATATCAGTGTATACCTAAAAATATTTAGCACTAAACAAAGTAGACAATTTATAAGTGAAATCATACCGTCAAGAATGCATTAAAGTATAAGATTTTATGAAGATGATGTTTTTCTTCTCAGACACGCAATCAAATATTTAATCCCTGTATATTTAATATATATAAGGTGTCCGAAAAAGGCCTTTTAACGACCTTAATGTCCGCAACCGTTAGTTTTAGAAATATACTAATATACTAAATATACTATACCAATTACAAAAGAAAACTTTCAAATAAGGTAATTTATCTTTTAGCAGTTTAACGTCGAATCATTTTTCTAAAACATACGAAATCTAACGTTTTATACCTCAGTCCGAAATGTTTCCAATTACTGAAATTTTCTTCATGCATTAACTTGTAAAACTAAAACAGTTCGATTCTATTACTAGCAAAATTTATTAAGACATAAAACATTGAACTTTATGACTTAAATCACTTTTCCACATCTGCGAATCCATCCATCATTTCGGGCTATCGTTGATGAGCCGCATAAAACAAAAATAAAAAAAATTCAAGATATTTGTTTTACATTTCATTCAATGGCATATCTTTGATTTATCAGGGTGTCCCAGAAGGTCCTTTAATACCTAATAATTTGTTTAATTGGGGGGGGGGGTAATATGGAGTATTTGTTGACAAATTCACATGACTCACAATTCAATTTGTGTAACGTCCCGAAATTCTCCCAGAAAAAGTGTTCAAATTTTGGACTCTCGGTCAATTTTGCTCGTAAAGGAATCAAACTTTTTCAATTTTACATGTTAATATATGAATAAAATTTTACTAATTGGAATTTTGGGGACTGTATAAAAAGTTAGATTTCGTATATTTAAAAAAATGTATTTTTCGATTCAGAACTTTTATATAATAAATTGCTACCTCATTTGAATTTTTTGTTTTTGTAATTAGAAGTATATATCTACGACTAATTGTTGCGGAAATAAAGATCGTTAAAGGACTGTCCCGGACACCCTCCCTGTATATGAACAGACTATTACTTTATCATTTATATTTTCGCAAACGATAGAGTAATAAAAATACAAATAAAGAAAAGACAACTTTGATTCCCCAACAATTCTACTGCAGACATGTTGGTTTTGATTACATCTGACTCAAAGAAAATCGTTTCTCTATGACGCTCGTCCTCTTTCTCCCTTTTGACACAGATTCCTTCTGGCTTCCACATCTTCCCGAATCCGAGAGAAGCGAATACTCGACGGCCGCTGTATGTTCCGGCTGTTTCTGTGATCGATCCTACCGCTTTTAGCAGTGTGTATGCTTTATTTCCTTCTCCATAACCTTGAACATTTTCTCTTTTATTGGATGGCGGCCGTTCACCCCTTTCTCTTCTCTTGCGCCACCTACCGGCGACGGGTTGACATTGAAAGCGATTTATTTCATCGCCGTTTGCGTAAGCGGTGTTTTTGTGATGCAGTCTGTTTTTTATTTTCTCTTTCTGTATTTTAAATTTTCGCCAGGATTTCCTCCTTCATTCGCCTTAGGTGTTTGTTGGGTGAAACGGAACATCGCGGCGCTTCAAAGGGAAAGCTATACGACTGTGATAATCAAAATAATCTAGCTTAAACTGTTGTGCCATTGTTATATTTATTATTAATTTGTAAACAGAACGTTTTTTGATAATTGAAACAAAATAAAAATACGTGGAGAGAATAAGGAAATCTCAAATAAAAAGAAATCCATTTTATGAAGTACACATTTCAAAAGAAATTTTGAAATATTTAATATATTGTGTCAAAAAATGATAAAGTAATAAGAAAACGTCCATAATGTTAATCAAAACGAATTATTAACGACATGTTATTGTATTATTAACGACATATTATTAACGACATGTTATTGCATTTCATTTGACATGCTGGATATGCATGAATGAACATTTTTTTAGACCCGCATGCAAAGATACAATTTAAAATAAAATTTGTAAATAATGGTTGCATAAAAAATATCCAAAACGGAGATATTAATTAATTATTATTTAAAATGTATAATAGTAAAATTAATTTATTAAATTTGATTCGTAGCGTGAGGTATTTTAGCAGTAAAAAAAATTGAGCATAGAAAAATCAATGTCAGTTTGACAAACAAAAAGTTCATGCGGCTTGTTCAGTTCAAAGTTTACAGTACACATCACCAACGGATTTTAGTCATTTAAACATTTTAAATGACTAAAATCTTTAAATACCAAAAAGCTTTAAAAACTTTAAAATTCATTCTATTAACAACAATGTACCAGGATGCCAGATGGAGCGCATTGGACTCGTGACGTAAATTGCGACTGTAACACTTAAAACCATTTGGTCCAACTACATTGAACTCTTCTTCAGAAGAAAAAATGTAATAATTCATTCATTCCTCTATGACATGTGATATTTTTATTGCCCAATTCAATCTGGCATCCTTGTGCATGTTAATGGGAGTTTTTATAGGAATTTTAATATTTAAAATATATAAATAGCTTAAATTCGTTGTTCACTGTAAACTGAGAAAACTACATTCACGTCATTCGACAAACTGATGTGGATTTTTGCTTGGCTAGGTGTACCTATTTATCATTATCTCGTCATAAACTGCATTTTCAATGCCCAAAACTTTTATTATAACCACTGAAATGGTTATATTTCACAACACTTACAGATTCAAGATGAATATTTATGTAATTTATGTACTATGTCTCTAAAACTTTATATTTTTGGCTTTAATGAAAAAAAAAACTTTCTTCCAAAATTCATGTATTCCATTAAACCAAAATTCATGTATTCATTTGTTTGTACATTTTAATAAAGTGAAAAAGAAATCAGATTTTATTAGCACTTAGAAATATGAACTAAGTTACCTAAGTGAGAACCAAAAACTGGTTTTTAGTAGTTAAATTTGCAATTCAACATCATCCTTAGTATTCCCACTAAAATTTCGCAACTGCATATTATATAAAATCCCCTAAATGTTCCAAAATGCGAATTTTGGATACTTTTCTGAAATTTGAAAACATATATATATATATTTATTTCCCTATGAATTCTGAACGTTAATTTGTTCTTCATTAATATGGAATAATTGAATTGATCCCCGGAATGTGTAAAAAATTATTTATAAACAATATTTCTGTATGTTTGGTCTAGTTTAACCCCAGCAGATATCCTTATAGTACAAATATTATTTCCACATTGAATCATAATGAGCTGCACTAAATTACGCTGGATTAAAACATAAAGTTCAATTGTAAGGTTAATTTAATTAATCTAGGGTACGGAAACTAATGAAAAAGAAGATTCCTTGGTGAAAAATAACATATATATAAAAATATTTATATACATGCATTAGAACAATGTTCGTGCCGAATTTTGGATGTCTTTCTTAAAAATAGAGCAAACAGCCTTATCTCGGAAGCGAAAGTTTTAAGGATCCTACTGTAAACTTTGCCGATCTCGAAAACTACACAGCAAACTTCCTCAGCAGTTCCATGGTTTATCCTTTATGGGTGTAAGGGATATAAATTTTATCATCGAAATCTTTATGATACAGAATTTTACTTATAAATTGGTTTGTTAATTAGTTTCAACCATTGCTCCGTCTAGATCCGTCCCTGCCAAAAAGAACGAATGGAGTCTCGTTATGGAAGGCAGTCATTAGTTGCCTGTCTAAAATGACAAAAGTTCCGAGACAAATCCAATCACCTTTGCCTATAGACCTACCAATCCCTCCCTACCTGTACAGTTCGGCCTTCACACTACGAGACTGAAGGTGACTTCTACCTGGAGTTGAATAGCCGCCATTCTGGAAATAACAGAGTCGACACCACCACACACAACTGTACTTTTCGTTTTCTCAACATTCCTGGGTTACTGGAACTCGAATGGCTGTTACCTGGCACGATTAACTGATTGGCGACCGCCAAATCATTTCAAAAACCTTGTTTCATTTGATTGATTAATCAGTTTAGGGATTATGTCATGCATTTAATTACATCAGAAACATAAAATATTTGAGCATTTTCATCATTTGTTGCATAAAATATTTGGACAAATATAAGTAAAGTGAAGAATGATTTTTCTTTCGAATGTTAAAATATTAAACCTAACTTAAATTAAGAATTACTAATTATTTTGAAACTGTTTCACTTTATTACAAATTATTTCTATATTTATATAAATATAATAAATATACAGTGGGAACGACTGGAACGTTATTGCAAGTACTTTTTCTTTGTAGACAATACTGTTTTTCACAATATTGTAAGACAACAATCGCATTTTTAATAACATTGTACCTGCACATTCTATTGCGGATTTTATAAAATATATGAATAGAATTCTTACTTGGAAATTTTATAACCAATACTCCGTTTTGTAAGAATGTGAAGTTCAATTGCTTTTGGATGATATACGTTCGTTGATACAAAAATTCCATAATTAATGTGCAATATCAAACTTCTGTTTACTTTTAATTTACTTTATATCGCTTTATTATATCAATATATTGTTCAAAGAAATATTTATGCTGAGGAAACGGCAAACGGATAGAGAGAGATGTTTAACAATTAACTGAACAGAAAATAATTACTGTTTTCACTCATTTTCTAATTGTGCGTAGAACTTTCTTTATTTTTACCGTTTCCTTATATTGTTGCGATTATTTATATTAGACCGACTATGCATATTTATATATATTCTATACCAATGTTTTTAAAGATTTTTGGCCATAGAACCCTTTTGAAATTTAATTTGAGGACGGAACCCCAAAATTAGAAAAGTCTCTTGTGGTCCAAATTATGCATTGAAATTTTACTATATATATATATATATATATATATATATATATATATATATATATATATATATATAAGAAAATTTGTACGAAACTAGCACATTGCGGAACCCCTGGAATGCTGTCGTAGAACAACACACTTTGAAAAACGCTGTTATATACAACTAAATACAAGGGAGTAGCGTTTAAAGTTTTTGAAAATATTATTTACATTTATAACTGCATCTCTTATTAATTTCAAACTCAGATTTTATTAACGCATTCTAACTTTTGGAGTTCTAAATTATGAGAGTAGGTTTTCTACTGTAATTTAGTTAATTCTTATTTGAGGTTTATTTAATAATCATTTTGTTATGAGCTAGTTGGAAAAAAACTAGCTTTTTCAAACAAGCAATTTTTTAAGAAAAGTGAATGTTATTTCTTTGTGTTCAAAGTAAGGGGAACGGAAAGTAGAGAATTATGGGAGCAATACCATCGGAAGTTGCTCTAATTATAGAACTTCCTCTTATCAATCGTCTGGTGAACTTTGAAACACTCCTGCAATCTACGCCTTTTAGTTATTTTTCCATTTTTATTTTTATTTCTCTCCACCGTATTCTCTTTCTATTTTCTTTTTCCGCATGATATAGGATGCGCCGACTGATTGAACTAACTGTATTGTAGAGTTTAAAATTTTAGACGTAAACACAAAAGAAGCTGTTCATTTAAATACTCCAAACAAGCTGTATAAATATACTAAACCGGGGTTAAGAGTTTATTTTTTTTTTTTACGGTTTCCTCAATCTATGCACGGAGAGTGATGAAGCTTTTATGTGCTTCTCTCTCTGAGACTTACACTGAGAAAAAAATATAAAAGGTGTTGATAGATATCTAGCGATTTGGAACTTGTATGTTGTTCTTGATAGTTGTGTTAGACGCCGTCGAAACAGACGATTATGTACTTTCGGTTAGTGGCTGGAGTAAGCTTTCGGAGATATAAATTGAGAATTACAAATTTCGATTAAACATAGTAGTCACCGCCTTTAGATTCATGTTTGCCCGTACCTATTTTGATTTTTAAAACTGGCCGATTCTATGGACGCCCATAGAACTTTTTCCAGGGAGGGGGTGCAGGGTAAACTCAATGATAAGACGTACAAAATCGACTAGCTAGACTCTAGATTCCCGCCTTTGTGGCATTGAACGTCCTAAAGGGGGCAAGTGCCCCTCTTGTCCTTCCTTATGGGTGTACATGACTGATTCTTACAACCGAAAACTTTTTCAAATGTTAAATTAAGTACATTTAATAACTTCTACCACTTGCTATTAAACAAACAGTTTAATATACACAACATTTACATATTCTTCAGTGATATTGTGAAAATTAATATTCCCAAAATAATTACTGTAAAAATTTATAATGAAATTTAAGGTAATATATATAAGTAGAAATAGTTTATAGATTTAATCTATCTATTTCTTCAGAAACATACATTTTTGTGTTAGCTTCTACAAAAAACTTGGACATGATTAGATTTTTGTAGAGGTTAACAATTCATGATTTAGGCATAGAGCCTCGTCCACGTGTAAGGCGTTTGTGCTTGATTTCGTTTGTTATACTTATTTCGATTCCATACCTTTGTATTATATATTTTTCATTGACTTGTTGATTCGATATTTATTTTATTTATTTTTTTTCCATTTGCTTGAGGATTAGTTGATTTTTACTTTAGTTTTGTAAGCCAGTTAGATAGTTGAATTTAGTTTTTTTCTTTTTTTGTTTCCATACCTTTTAATTTGGTTGATTTTCTGTAACTTGATAGCTTGTGTTTTGTATTTTTTATCCATTTGATTGATGATTTGCTGTATTATATTTTATTCTGTGGGTGTTTTAAAAAGTTAGGTTTATCGTGTTACATCTTCTTACTTTTCGTTCATTGGATTTTCAAACTTCTATTATTATTATTATATATATATATATTATTTATATTGTTCTAATCAGCGCATGCAATCAATCAATACATGCCTGCAGATGCATTACATTAGATGTTTGTATTTATCGTAGTTTAATTTCCCAACTTCCTTTATAATGTTTTCGTTGGCTTTCCCATGTTAACTATATCTGAACTACTGATATATGATTTTATTGTACCTACATTTTTAATATATATATCGAATTTAATATTCACTAATATTCACTCTTATTTCTTCCAGTAGATAATACATGTGACAGTACCCGGGGTGATCCACGTGACCAGGAGCTGGTGGCTGAAGCATTGTTACAGGCACAAGCCTCTCCTGGTTTGGATCGTGAGGCCAAAACTCTACTCCAAAATATCCTTCAACAGTCACCTCAAAGGCTACCCTACACGCTAGCCTCTATGTATGGTCCAGCAGTCTCCTGTAACACCACCACAGGTATTCTCAATTTTTCCAATTAAAAATAAGCTCATAATAAGGGACAGATTTATGGATTATTAGGTTCCCCACCTCACATGGAAACTCCAAATGTCTTAAAACTTTATTCAATGTGAAATTATTGCAAATCTTTAACCAATCATATATATATATATATATATATATATATATATATATTCCCTGCTCCATATATACCTATGTACGGAACAGGGAACGAGGAGTATTTAAAACCATAACTTTCCGAGAAAAGGACCTAATTATCGCTCGTCGAATGGTAACAAGTTTTAATTGCAATGTTTAAAACATGAAGGTTAAGGGACACTATCTCCATAGTTTATCAACTTCATCTAAACTTTTTATATACTTAGTTAAATTGGTACTCGTGTATTTTACTGACCCCCCGCAGGCGAACTTTTAAAAGCGCCGCCATTTCGGCACGATTTCTTTCTCTCGATCTAAAAAGTACACCGTGATAAGAAGAACGTGAAGAAACGAAATACATACCCTTAAAATTTCAAAAATCTTTTATTTACTTTTTCTTAATTAATAATTCGAAAGACGTCTGTTTATTTTTCAGTAATTTGAATTAAAGAAGTACTTTATTTACTTTTTATTGTTTTAAATTTCAAAAATGTTTTGTATTTTTATTTTTTGATAATTTAAATTTAAAGTGTACATTTCGATCATTTAAATTTTAAAATAGAATTGTTTATTTACACAATAGTTTAAATTTCAAAAAGATTTTGTTTTCTTTCAAAAAATAACATTTAAAAACCTTTTGTTTACTAATTTGAGTTTTTAAAATATTTCGTTTATTTTTCGATAGTTTGAATTTTTAAAAATGATTTACTTGTTTATAATATAAATTTTGAAACTTCTCTTTACTTTTCACTAGCTTAAATTTCAAAAATATTTTGCTTACCTTTGAATATTTAAATTTGAAAACCCTCTATTTACTTTCAATAATTTAAATTTAGAAACATTTGTTTTTATTTCTAATCTGTATTATGAGAAAAGTGATCTTCCTGAACCATGGAACTTCACGTTATACAATATATGTTATATAATAGTATAACATCACATACTGAAAGTGTCACCTCCGCAATTTAATGCTGAATTCATTTTAGTCATCACTAAACTCTATATATCGCCATTCTTGAGAAATAAATGTTTCAAGATATTTTTTAAACCACAAGTGCAAAAAGAACTAGTAGTGGAAATCCTTAGTAAACTTCCCAGCTTCCTCCGGAATTTGATGCTAAATCCATATCAGTCATCGTCTAAGCTACATCTATAGCAGATTACAAGAAATAAATGTTTAAAGGTAGATTTTTGAATCGGAAGTGAGATCTCAAAACGGGATGTAGAAATCCCCAGCAAGTATTTTTACTCACTTCAAAATTTGATGCGGAATCCATATCAGTCATTATCTAAACTCTATCTATAGCAAATGCTGAGAAATAAATGCTTCAAATAAAATTTTTGAACCGGAAGGGTAAAAGAAATCGAAAGCGAAAATTCTTAGTGAACCACCCAACCCCTTCAGAATTTGATGCTGAATCCACGTAAATTATCATCCAAACTTTATCTATAGCTAATTTTGAGATATAAACCTTTCAAGTAAAATGAAAATTTTTGAACCGGAAATGGGAAAATAATCAAAAGTGTAAATCCTTAGTGAACTCCAAAACCCATCTTAAGTGATGCTGAATCCAAGCAACTCATCATCTGAGCTCTATTTATAGCAGCACCTGAGAAATAGTTGTTTCAAGGAAATAAAGCAACAGTATTTCATATTATTTTCAATAGTATTTTATTTGCCACCAATTACCCTTTACCGTTTTGCGAGCGTTCTTATAGATTTTTTTTTCTTAATATAATGTAGAATGTATGGTCAATGGCTGTGAAGCATTGTATTTAGAAATTCCGATGTGGGAAGTAACAACGAACTCTTGATACATAACTATTCAAAAATAACACCATCGCCGCATTCAAAATTTACGAGTCGAGTACTTGCCATGCCTGCATAAATACTCTTACCCCAAAAGGATCAACAACAATTTCTTTACTTAAGGTTGGGTCAGGTGAAAGACCATAAACAGGCAGCAGGAAGTGAACACCTCAACTGTATCGAGTTAAACTCCTCCTGGAAACATTAATCCTCTCACTGACGTAGTCCCACCTCCATCTTCGAACTTTTTTGACTGATTTATATACGCGTTAGCCTCCTCGCTAAATAGAAAGAAACATGTTTGAAACAATCTTGATACGATATAACCCACGTTGAGAGACCTACAAATATACAAGTGTACGCACCAGCTTATTCGTTTTTACGTAATAAAATTGTATCATCAAATGATTTAATTTCTAGATTTAATAGAAAATATTGTCGTATAACTAGCAAAAGGCCGGGTTTGGAGTAGACTCTCGCGTATGAAGTATGCGAGCTGTGATACATTTGAAATTAAAACTTAATTTAACAAATAATTGTGAAATTAGAAGTAGAAAAAAAACTATTTCAATATTTGAGAGTATTAATACATAAGAGCATATATATTTTTAGAATTTGAATGTTAAATTAAACAAATTAGAATATAGACACAATGAAATCGTTTCTATATAGAAAGAAAATGGAAAACAATGAAATCAAAGTAACACATTTAAATCGCAAGGGCGCGGTAGCACAGTGGTTAGCGCGCGGAAATTGCACTCGGTAGGCCCGGGTTCGATTCCCGCCACTGCCAAAACTGCCACCGTGTTCACACGGAGTACGATCACGTTAAACATGTGGATCCGTAAGTCCTTCCGAGAGGTTACCCCTAGGAAGGAGGTACGGTCCCTGTGGATGCCTCCCCCACTGGATTCCGGTCTAAATTGGGTGGCACTTCCCCGCCGTCCAAACAGTTACCTTACACCTTTATGGTAGGTCGGACGGCCTGAGTCTCAACAACAGCAACAACATTTAAATCGCAAAAACATATTTAATATACAGGAGCGCGTTTAAATCCCATTGCATGCAAGTGCGAACGCTTTGATTATCTGTTTAAAAGTTGTTTACTTCTTATTTCTAGGAAGCGTAGTGAGCATGCGCAGTTTAAAAACGGACGTTTCGCTCTGTTACAACACTTCGTGATAATAATGAAAATTGGGATTCTGCAAATCTGCGTGTAATCTCACCAAAGACGTATCAAGATATTTTATTTCGAGAGGGGGGGGGAGGGTGCGGACCCACCGGATCCCCTCTATGAATACCTCATTGAATCTCACATATGCATGCAAAATTTCATCTTTCTACCTATTGTAGTTTTCGAGTCAAATGAATAACACAATTCAGGCAAATGTTGATTTCGCTTCGTTAGGAATGGAGAATGGGCTTCGCTTTGCTCGTCCATAATAATATAACAGTGAAATAACATAATATGGTAATCATGTCGCTTTGCTCGTCCATAATAATATAACAGTGAAATAACATAATATGGTAATCATGTCATTTGTGCCGGAGAAATGATGGACCGTATAAAATTATATATAAATTGCTCGTTAAATATAAATTAAAAAAAAATGAAAAAATAATAAAAATATATGTATATGTAGTTTGGATTGTTTTGGTTCTTTACAATCATTCTAAGCTCGAGATCTAAATTGGTCTGGACTTGCATTTTAAATTGAATTCCGAAGCGTTACAATACCCATACATATGCAGGACCTTCCTTATCGTAACCAAATAAAACCCAGCACCTATTGATATACCAGCCGAAAAGGGAAAAAAAAGTTGAAAATATTTGCCGATCAACCACAGGGTGGGTTATACTTAAATGTAAAGATTATGTATTTTATTGGGGGGTGGGGGGAGCTTCTATTCAGTAGTTTTAAATCTCTAATCTATACGCACAATTTTCAATTTGTTACCTCCGTAAAAGTATTTATCTGGTTTCTTACTCTCTTTTAAAAAATGTGCTACGGTTTAGGCCCTTGAAAATAATGTTTGCAGATAGACCTGCAACTTGAAAAGTAATGAAAACCCGACCTGCCATTTAAAGATAAAGGAAACTTGACCCGAAATCGAGGGAAATCTGCGGGTGCCCGACCAGTTGCAGGACTCTAACCTATCTATAATAATAAATGAAGATGTTTGTCCGTTCGTCTATTTTTGTCGTCTGTAACGAAAAATCTAAACGTCGTACGGCCATGAAATTTAGTACACAGGTACTTCAGGACCCAGGACGATACACCTCGGCGAGATTTCTTTTAAATTCGAATTAGTGTTTTAGTTATTTTATGTTTAATACGATTTGAGCGACTTTCATACAAATCGTTTCCTTAGTGAAAAGACCGAGAAATTATCTTTCAAACAAACTTTGAATGGAATCTATACAATTAATGGAATAGACGAATTTTCATGAATTTTTAAGAAATACATACTTTTCGTGTGTTTGAAATCTTTCCGATTTTTATATTGCGATATAAAAAATGGACTGACAATCTCTACTTCATAATTTATCCAATGTTTCTTTGTCGAAAAATTATGTTTCTGATGTATTCCGTTTACTAATTATGAATTTTTATGTAAAACCTCATGAATTTTCAAAATAATTCTAGCAGCGCATGGAACGAGTGATAAAACATGTTAACCTCCGTCCTTGTTACGTGGTCAAGAGTAAGCATGGATCTGGAACGCTGTAAGGTCTATAGGAGCCTTAATAAGGTCAGGTACGTCGTCAGCCGAAACTGACGTTATCTGCTTTGGGGTTTATTTGGATTGCGAGCTGGTACTAAAGTCGAAAATATTATCAGTTTCCAAGAATTTTCATTTAGAAAACGTGCTGTTGATTTTAATTGAAGGAGCTTATGTAGCTTATATAGTGAATCGGGAAAGCTTATACGTATAGGGTGTAACAAAATAAGATATTTAAAGCGTATTACGTCCACACAGAGGGTGAAAGGCGCATTTGGGCCGAATCAAAGGAGCTTATTTATGGCGTATCAAGAGAGCTTATTTAGGGTGTTGTTGTTGTTGAGACCCAGACCGTCCGATCTACTAGAAAGGTGTAAGGTAACCTTATTTAGGGTGTGTCAAAAAATCTTATTTATGGCGTATCAAAAGAGCCTATTTAGGGCGTATCAAAATAATCCATTTAGTGTTAATCAAAAGAGTCTAAGTCGTATCACAGAGGCTTATACACCCGCGCAGAGGGTAAAAAGCGTATTTAGAGCGTAATACTTAGTTGTGTTAGGGCGTAGCACCTGA